>JAOWBW010002014.1:0-143453 GCA_026119855.1 Campanula takesimana
ATTCTTTTGTGACCTCATGTGTGACGGAAACTTTGTCACAAAGTTACTTTTACCAAGACCCACTGAACGCACATTATTTTAGGGCATATTTTTAAGTCCGTCACAGAGTGTGTGTGTCACAAATTTCGTCTCAAAAGGTCCTTTCTTGTAGTGGGCTGGAGAGATGTTAGAGATAGAGAGAGAAAGTTGTTGTGTGTGAGAGTAATGAGTGTGAGCGTAAATGAGGAGGGGAGGGGAGGCTAGGGGTTAAGGAGAGTGATCATTTAAACTGTAGGGATGATCAATGCAATTCTAAAAGAAGTTCGTTGTTTTTTCATCCATTACGTTAGGTTTTGACGAACTAACCAATTTTACACCTAATTGTAACAAAAGACCAAATTCAATAACTAAATTGACCGAAACACAACTCGGTAACTAATTGAACTTGACGACAAACTCAGGTAACTAAAATGCAATTTGCCCAATTGGTATTGATAATTCACTTAATTATTTATCAATTACAAATTTAGAATTTCACTAGAATGATTAGATCGTCACCAATGGTTGGTCAAAGTTCATTTTTGTTGAGTGTTGACCATAAAAAAGTTATAATGACCTATCTTTCTGGGACGGAGGGAGTAATATTCTTTCCTACATTACCTTGGGCTGCTTCTGCTTGCTTCCTGCAGCAAAACAGCTGATTATTGATCACATTTTCTCTTAATGAGTTTGTCGATCGATCAGTATTTATTTTGGATAAATAAGACACACAACAAATTAAATAAATATTAGCCAAAGGAGTAATATTCTTTCCTACATTTTATTCAATGTTTGGCTAGTTAATTCCCGATGTGGGATAATTGTTTCCAACATCTTCTTCATTGTATAAAGCCTTTGCTTCCTTTTCACTCCGTCATTGACCAAAGCACATACAACAAAAACACACACACACACACAAAATCAACTAACCCACTCTCTGTTTTTCTTGTGCAAAATGTCGGGAATTTAGTGGTACCCCTATAGCAATCTTAATCAATAACACAAAACCCACAAGCACAATATGAGAGAATCATACACACAAGAACTCAAGAATTATTTACCCGGTTCGTTCAACACTGAACTACGTCGGGGGCCATTGCCAAGCCAATATATTATTAAACACCTTTTAAATAGTTGCTACAATGTGTTCTAGGTCGTATCTATGCTTATATAGCAGTACAAGGAGCCCTATGTCGATTTGGTAGAGATTGCATCAAAATAGGAAACAAATAATTTCTGGCCGACAGACCAGGCGCCCGCCGCCCCCCTCCCCCCCCCCCCCCCCAGGCGCCCGCTTGAATTAAATTTCCAGGCGGACCAACTTACTGCCTGGTTGAGCGCCCGCCTGCTTCCCCGCCCAGAAATTCTCCTTCGTTTTGAACTCTTTCTTGATCTCACCAACTCCCACGACTTAGACTCTTTGCTTTCTCGTAGTTTAGTACTCCCATCCCAACACAAAATGTAGTTTGCCTAAGAAACAAAAACAAAGCAGGTTTCCTTTAATGGCATTGTGGATTGAAGATCATACGGAGCGGAAAAGGTAAATTATTCTCTGTTTCTTTGGCCGCATAATACACTGGAATTTAACCCTAACAGCCTATGAAAAGCTGTCCCTTCCCACTCTTTGTAGTTGCAGATCAGTCATTTTGAGGTTTTTTTTTATAAAGATCATTTGAAAAAAAAATTCAACTCAATTAATCCCTAATTCATCAAAAACCCGAACTTGATGTCCACGGCTGGTCCGTATAGAAATTTTGAGAAATTGCAGGTTATTGAAATCTTAACTTGAGATTGAATTTACTGTTTTTGTTAAAAATATATTTATTTTATTTTATTTGTGTTGGTAGAGTATTTGATTGGATAATTATGTAGTATTCATTTTGTTGTTGATTTGGTTGAATTGTGGGGATTTGGATTCACAACTTTTTCTGTTACCCTTGCATTTTTTACCACACAAATCCATTTAGTCGGGAATAGCAGGATGACCTTCTGATCAATTCCACGATATCAATATTTCATTATTTGCATAAACTTCAGGTAATAAAACTGTTTCATGGTTGTTGTACTTCGAAAGCAAGATATTTAGACTCTATGTATACGGTATGCTACAAAAATTAAGTTTAAATACACCCTCTTTTCAACTTCTGCAACCCAAGGTTGCTTCATTATGACATGAACATTGAAGTATTTTGGTGGCTGCAACAGTTCACTGTACACAATAGACTGATTATAGCTTTGGAGATTTCATTAGTCTACTGCATTCCGTTTTTTGTTTACAAAATTGCAATCTTATCCACACATATGTTTTTGAATTTGGTTATTTCTGTTGATAATGGCTATTGCATTCACCCAATATGCTCCAATTTATGGAAACCTCCTTTTTTTGTTACTACGAAGTCAATTGGTGATAAATGTTTTAATCAGCTTTGATTTTGTAAAAATGATGCTTTTTTTGAATTATTTAGATTGGTACACTTTCAAGGCCAGTTCTGGACTGAGGTTTTGCAGATTTTGTATAACAAAGGCAAGCATGAGATGGCTATCGATTTTGCCAAGTATGTCTCTGGAAATTACAAGTTGAATAACCAAGCAGCACATGTATTTGGATTAGTTGGCAAGTGGCTTGCACAAATGCGACGTCGTCTACAAGTATGCCCTCTCTTAAATATTCCCTCCGTCACACCTCTTTCTTTTTTTTTTAAGCGAAAGAGGCGATGCCCTCTAAATTTTTATTAAAATGAGATAAAAAGTACAATGAAGTGATGGGGGACTAGGCCAAAAACCATCACAAAAGAAAAAATAAAGTAAAAAGTATGAGAGAAGACATATTTTGAGTATAAAAAGTAAAGTAAAAGAGAGATTGAGTGGGAAAAATAGTGATTTGATTGGTGTTGTGAGTGTAAAAGCATGCCATATTGGAGAGTCTCAAGTGAGGTGGGCTGAACCAAAATGGAAGTAAGTCTATAATGAGGTGGGACAGAGGGGTATGAAGTATGTTGTCATACACTTTACCTGCTCTCTTCTCAAGCTTGCAGAGAGTAAAATTTCACAAACTTGCTTTACTCACACTGTTGCGAAAAAGATCAACCTCTCTCTACCCAGCTCCCCCAATTCGAATTCCGCGACCGACTCATTTTTATAGTTCAACAGCCTGTTCTAGGTCTCGGGTCACCAAAAGTTAAACTTCATGTAGTGTGTGATCGCCATGGTTGCTCCTCTAAAAAATAAAAAATACAGTAACTATATTATTTTATTTTTTATGGATCATATAGTTTATATAATTCTTCATAGTTGTTTTATTTTAATGGGCCGTAACTGATCATATAGCAAACTACTTCCTCTGTTCCGGCACAAGAATAATTACATAAATGTTTTTGCTTTCTTAAAGTCATAAAAATTGCAGTCAGTGCTATTCTTAATTTAGTTTCTAATGAACATTTTTATTATTATTGTAAAAGTGAATTTTGTCTCCTCTAATCAATGTATGCCTTCATTTGTCTTGGCAGGGTGAGGTTAAGGACAGAGAGAGAGGAAGAGAGTGTTGGTTGCAGATGTGGTTGTGATGAAAGATGAGTGTCCATTTTGATTCATGCAAGATGCTTGGAAGCGTGGGGAAGCTTATACCAATTGTGAGGCTAGGGATAGTTTATCCCAACACTGGCCTTGGATTGCCTCCCCTCAAGCGAGGTGAACTAAGGGTTACTGGCGAAGACCAGGTGTACAATGAGATTTTTATACTTTATTAAAAGAGTTCGTTTTAAAATATTTCTATTTATTTAATGGTTTATATTATAATATTATGCATGATATATTACTGATTGCACTTTTTATTGAAAGTCTAGCATTATATACAAATCTAATGTTGAATCCTATTTGCTTAAGGGTGCAAACGGGAAAGGGGAGCAGCAATATAATTTATTTGATATATATGAGTATAAGGGACAACCCGTGCATCGCACGTGAGTAACACTAGTGATGCTACCGAAACAAAAGGAGATATCCCAATAGCAACGAAACTTGAGTCTAGCTAAAGGAAATCGCCTTTTCTTTGATTGGGACCTGCACAAAAGAGACAAACGTAAACTGCGCCGGGGGCTCTCCGGCAGAAGCCCCTCCGGCGTGAGAATCAGTACACGGAATAATCTCTAAGTACAAAATGACATACCCTACTACTTGGTTGGAGTATGTTATTAATAAACTCTAATTTGGCTTGATTGTGTTACGTGAACACATTACGTGCCATGTTATACTGATTTGTATTCGCAAATATTGCATGTGTGTACTGGTATTTGGTGAGCACATGATTACATGGTTCGTGAAGGAATGGTCCACTACTTTTGGACTTAGTTCTATTCTCGTTAGTTTTGGTGAGCACATAATTACATGGTTCATGAAGAGCTAGTCCACTACTTTTGGACTTAGTTCTACTCTTGTAGTTCAAGTAAACATCTACTTGTGCATTCTTATGTGAGTCCAGCTGGTCACCTTGCTTGCTCGGAGATGTATAGGTTCACGCTTATCATGAGGCCGGGGCCAAAGTGATAATCGAGTGCCTATGTATCTGCGCTTGACCCCGTACTACAGGCCATAGTAAGGGCATAGCTTCCTTTATTAGAGCAATACGCCTGATAAAAGTGAATGCTAAAACTCGTGAACACCTCGTGAATCTTGTTCTTGTGAGTGACACTGGTTACGGGTCCACTTATGTACTGCACAACAGCAACTTGATTGATCGTGATTTGTCAACTTCAATAAGCAACGACAACAAGGGTTGACTTGGGAGGAATAAGGTTGGAATATCCTTTGTAACGTGTTAGTTTAGCCTTATGTGCTAGTTACTTGATGAGTTGGCTTAGCCTCTCATATACTTGTTACTTGATGACATCTTGAGCATGATTACTTGATAATCTTCTTGAGTTGCATGATTACATGATAACATGCTATGTACTTGTATCTAGTAACTTACTGAGATTTATCTCATCCCGTTCCTTGTTTATTTGTTTCCCCCCCCCAGGAAAGCAAGTGGTAATACGTTGTGAGGCTCGACTTAGCAGGGGCCTACTTGGCAGGTTGTTCTTATTGGGGATTGTTATCCTTTCCAGTTTTGGTGAGGACGATTTGGTATCAGTTGTTTAGACTCAGTATATTGGGTAGACTTGTATAGTGTTCTTGTAATGCCAGCGTATGTGCTAGGCATGTTTTCCACTGTGTACAACCATTTGGTTTAAATTTCTTGGTATAGAACTCATTGTGAGCTATCTTAGCTCGTTCCTCTTGAGTATTTATATGATGTCAGTTTGATATAAGCAGATGTCATTCAGTTTCTCGTTTCTTGTTAGTCACGCGCACCAGGTTCGAGGTTCTTTTAGGGAATCCCGGGACTTGGGGGCGTGTCCGAAAATTATAGGATTTACTCAAGATCAAGGTGAACCATTCCATGAGGCATGGGATAGATTTAAAATGTTACAAGTGCAATGCCCCCATCATGCTTTTCCTGAGGCCCTTTTACATCAAACATTTTATGGGGGTTGATTGCAGCCGACCAAGCTATGGTTGACAATGCAGCAGGTGGCTTTTTAGGAGCCAAAACTGTTGCTGAAACTTAAGATTTATTTGAGATGTTAGGAGCCAATTCTCAAGAAAAATGCTCTAGAGGGAAACCTAGGGGAATGCATGAATTAAGTGGTGTATATGAGTTTTCTAGACAGGTATCCTTGATGAACCAAAATTTGGCAAAATTTAACATGAATATGGGTTCATCAAGTGCTAATGTTATAGCTAATTTCTGTGCTAACTGTGGTTCTAATGCTCATGCTACTAATGTTTACCAAAGTGTTGCTCAGTGTGATTCTGAACAGGTTAATGCAATGCAAGGTTACCCCCACGACAAAATCAAGGTGGTATGTATTCTAACACTTATAATCCAGATTGGAGAAATCACCCAAATTTTTCGTGGAGGGGTAACAAGGGAACCAGTTTCAACAAAAACCTCTCTATCCTTCTCCCCCACAAGGGAATCCAGAATAGCAACCTAAGCAATCTTTGGAGGATATGATGAGGTCAATGATGCAAGAGCAACAGCAAATGAAAATGATGATGTAGCAGCGAGAGAAGCAGCAGGATGCTGTCAACAAAAAGCTGGAGACTCAAATTGGTCAATTAGCTGTGGGGCAGCAAGGGCACAAACCGGGAACCTTCCCAAGTCAAGGCGATCAAGCTAAGGCCATCATGGCCTTAAGAAATGGCAAACATGTAAGTAATGAGGTACATTCTGAACCTTCTCCTAAACCTTCTGAAATCCCTGCGGAGGATGTTGTTGATAAGAGTACTAATGGCATGGGGGAAATTCCTGTTACTGATTTTCCTACCCCCAAGCCATATGTACCTCCCTTGTTGATAAGAGTACTAATGGCATGGGGGAAATTCCTGTTACTGATTCTCCTACCCCCAAGCCATATGTACCTCCCATACCGTTTTCTAGTAGATTTATGAGAAGCAAGCTGGATAAACAAATGTCTGATCTGTATGACATGTTTTCAAAAGTGAACATTAATCTCCCATTGTTAAATGTCATCAAAATATTCCGGCTTATGCAAAATTTTTGAAAGAATTAAATTCCAGAAAACTCAAGTATAGGAATGATGAGAAGTTGATTATGGGAGAAAGTGCTAGTGCTGTGGTACAACAGAACCTCCCACCTAAATTGAAGGACCCCGGAAGTTTTAACATTTCAATATCTATGGGGGACTCTAAAAAGGTGAAGGCAATGTTGGATCTTGGTGCTAGCATTAATTTGTTGCCCCATTATTTGTATCTTGAGTTAGGTTTACCTGAGCTAAAACCCACCACAATGACCTTGCAACTGGCCGGCCGTTCAATCAAGAGGCCATTGGGAACTGTGGAGGATGTTTTGGTGCAAGTAGCAAATTTGATTATCCCCGTGGATTTTGTTGTGCTTGAGACTGTTAATGGTGTTGGTAATGGCCAAGATTCTCCCATATTGCTTGGGAGACCATTTATGGCCACTACTAACACCATCATTAATGTGGGTGACAGGACTTTGTCTATGTGTGTGGCTAATGAGAAAATTGAAATATCTGTGTTTGATGTCATGCAAAGTCTCATAAATGATGAGTCTTGTAATTATGTAGATGTTGTGGAGGATTGTGTGAGTAAAGTCTTATGGCATGAGAGAGACTGTGAGGAGTTAGAGTCTTTGTTTTCAACTGGCGGTGAGAAATTTAGGGATAATGCGGATGTTCAACTGATGGCTGTGGAAAAGGCCGACAAACACCATCCTAGTGATGGCCCGTTTCACCCCTAGGCCACTTTAATGAGAAGTCGGTGCCTTCTATTGTAACTCCTCCATCTCTTGAGCTGAAAACCCTCCCCTCAAATTTAAAGTATGTTTTTCTTGGGGAGGGAGAGACTTTTCCCGTGATAATTGCCTCAGATTTGACCCTAGAACAAGAGGCCAGTTGATCAAAGTGCTTCGTGAGCATAAGTCGGCCATAGGGTGGACCTTAGAAGATATCAAAGGCATAAGCCCCTCCATGTGCATGCACAAAATTAATCTCAAAGATGGTGCTAAGCCGTCTAGAGAGAGACAGAGGCGGCTAAATCCTCACATAGAGGAGGTGGTTAGGAAAGAGGTCCTAAAATTGTTGGATGCAGGCATTATCTATGCCGTTGCTGATAGTGAGTGGGTGAGCCCAGTTCAAGTCGTTCCAAAGAAATCGGGTTACACTGTCACCACTAATGAGAGGGGTGAGGAAGTCCCAACAAGGGAAGTGACTGGGTTTAGAATGTGCATAGATTTGCGCAAACTGAATGCTGCAACAAAGAAAGATCACTTCCCTTTGCCCTTCATTGACCAAATCTTAGAGAGGTTAGCTGGACATGAGTATTATTGCTTCTTGGATGGTTTCTCGGGATATAATCAAATTCCCATTGCACCTGAGGACCAAGCCAAGACCACTTTCACGTGTCCCTTTGGCACATTCGCTTTTAGGAGGATGCCCTTTGGGCTATGTAATGCACCTGTGACTTTTCAAAGGTGTATGACCTCCATATTCTCTGACTTGATTGAGAGATGTGTTGAATTCTTTATGGATGACTTCTCGGTCTTTGGTAATAGTTTTGATGGGTGCCTCGAGAATCTGACATTGGTTTTAAAACATTGTTGCGAGACAAATTTGACCCTTAGTTGGGAAAAATGTCATTTTCTTGTGAGGCATGGTATTGTCTAGGGCATTTGGTGTCAAGTAAAGGGATTGAGGTAGACAAGGCAAAATTGATGTGATCTCTAAACTACCTCCCCTGTTTCGGTTAAGAGTGTACGAAGTTTTCTAGGCCATTCAGGGTTCTATAGGCGTTTCATTAAAGAGTTTTCAAAAATTTGTAAGCCTTTATGTAATCTGCTGGCCAAGGACACCGAGTTCATCTTTGACCACGAGTGCTTGGATGCTTTTAATTTGCTTAAAGAGAAGTTAACTTGTTCCCCCATCTTATCTAGCCCCAATTGATCTCTACCATTTGAGATCATGTGTGATGCATCAGATTTTGCGATTGGAGCTGTCTTGGGGCAAAGAGTGGATAAATTACCTCATGTGATTCATTACGCAAGTAGAACTTTAAATGATGCACAACTGAATTATACTACCACTGAAAAAGATTTTTTAGCAGTTGTGTTTGCTCTTGAAAAGTTTCGTTCTTACTTGCTTGGGTCCAAGGTGATTATCTACTCTGATCATGCTGCACTTAAATATTTGTTGAATAAAAAGGATGCTAAACCTAGACTTCTTAGGTGGATGCTCTTACTGCAGGAGTTTGACATTGAAATAAGAGATAAAAAGGGGACTGAAAATGTGGTGGCGGATCACCTATCTAGGCTTGAGGACCTCACATTCACTAGTGTAATTGATGGTGCAATTCCGGTTAATGAAAATTTTCCGGATGAACAACTATTTGCTTTACATGTTCATGAGCCTTGGTATGCGGATTTTGTGAATTTCATTGTTTCTAATATTATGCCACCACACTTCACTTACGATCAAAAACGAAAGTTTAGATCGGATGTGAAGCACTACATTTGGGATGACCCTTATCTGTGGAAAGTTTGCCCAGACAAGATAATTAGGAGATGCATTACAGAGCATGAGCAAGCTAGCGTGTTAAGATTTTGCCACGAACTCCAATGTGGGGGTCACTTTAGTGGGCAAAAGACCGCTAGGAAAGTATTGCAAGCGGGTCTATATTGGCCCACTTTATTTAAAGATGCTCATGACTTTTGTGTGAGGTGTGATAGATGCCAAAGGACCGGCAACATAGGAAAGAGAGATGAAATGCCCCTACAACATAATTTAATTGTTGATATTTTTGATGTGTGGGGTATTGATTTTATGGGTCATTTTCCCCCTTCCCAAGGCTACTTGTACATTCTTGTTGCTGTAGATTATGTGTCTAAATGGGTGGAAGCAATTCCTACCCGGACTAATGATGCTAATATTGTTTGCAAGTTTGTGCGTGAAAATATCTTTGACAGGTATGGAGTGCCGCGTGTCATTGTCAGTGACCAAGGGACGCACTTCACAAACAGAATGTTCAATCAAGTGCTAAAAAGATATGGGGTGGGTCACAAGTTGGCTACGGCTTATCACCCTCAAACTTCGGGCTAAGTGGAGGTGAGTAATCGCCAAATCAAGGCGGTGCTTAAGAAAATAGTGCGTCCAAATCGTAAAGACTGGGCTGACAAATTGTGTGATGCACTGTGGGCTTATCGGAGTGCATACAAAACCCCCATTGGCATGAGCCCGTACCGGATTGTGTATGGAACGGAGTGTCATATTCCGGTGGAATTAGAGCACAAAGCATATTGGGCAACCAAGCAACTAAACATGGATTTGACTCTAGCAGGGGAAAAAAGGTTGCTTGACTTGGATGAGCTTGCAGAAATGAGGCAGGATAGTTATGAGAGTGCCAAGTTATACAAAGAGAGGACAAAGAGATATCATGATAAAAATCTTAAACCCAAGTTTCTCAAACTGGGTATGAAAGTCCTTCTCTTTAACTCTCGCCTCAAACTTTTTCCCGGAAAATTGTGTTCAAGGTGGACGGGTCCTTATGAATTGGTTCGAGTTTTTCCCCATAGAGCCGTAGAGCTTAAAGATTTGAAATATGGGACAATATTTAAAGTGAATGGACACCAGGTGAAGCCATATTATGAGGGGCTGTCTATTTTGGAAGACATCAATGAAATTGATGTAATTGATTTGACGGACCCAGAGGGAGCCACTTAATATTCATGTGGCATTATGTCAAGCCAAAGACTTAAAACAAAGGCGCTTGTTGGGAGGTAACCCAACCAGGTATCATTTTATTGCTTTATGTTTTTCCTTTCAGTTTATCATCATTTTTGAATTGGGAGTGTGTTGTTTCTTCAATGCCATGAGGACATAGCACACTTTTGGTTTGGGGGTGGTGGTATTCATAAAAAAAAAGTTAATATTATTGCTTTCGTGTCTTTTATTTATGGGTCGGTTCGAACTACGGTGACCTGAGCCCCTTATTGTCCTAAGGGGAACGTAGGCAACGAAAGTGCGGTCAAAAAGTTTGTCCGTGTCATCCTTTAGGGATCTCTCCGAGTTTGTGGGTTTATAGGGGAGTGTATATAGTGTCACCCTCCAAAAATATTTTTATTCTTTGAGTCATTTTTATTTTCATATAGATATTACGCTTGTGATGTTTGTTTGTGGTGATGTGCAGCAATGGATTGCGAGGTGGATAGCTCAAAAAAAAAAAAAAAAAAAGCTACAGGAAAGTGGGCGTCCGCCCACTCTGGTTATAGGCGGTCGCCCAGGAATAGTGAAAAAGGAGGGGTCCAAACTGATGTAATGGGCGGTCGCCCACTAAGCCTATGGGCGGTCGCCCACTTAGCTAACCGGGCGGACAGATCGGGGTTTTGGGTCGGATTTTGACCTCTCCCCTTCAATTTTTTCAAAAACCATAAGCCTCCACCCTCTTTCTCTCTCTAAAAACCGAGTTATACCTCCCTCTCTCTACAAATCCTCCCATAAATCACCACCTTCTTCTCCCTTAATCACCAAATTGGCATACCCATCCCTCCTCCTCCATTAATCTCAAGAAATCAACCCAAAAACGCCATTGAAGCTCAAGAATTGGAAGAATTGTTGAAGTTGTCAAGAACACGGAAAAGGGTGAAATTGGGCAACTTGGAGCGAGAATTGAAGGTGCTTCTAGAAGGGAAAAGTGATCGTGTTAGCAAGCTCTATCTTTCGGTCATCTTCTCCTACTGCGGCGAATTTTCCGGCCAACTTCCGGTGAAGTCTCCGGCGAGCAAGTAAGAATCCCTTTTGCGCTTAATTCTCTGTGGCTGTTGGGTAGTCTTGAATTGTGTTATGGCTAGAGGTCGTGCTACCCCTAGAGAAGTAGCTCCCCAACCAAATTTTGATCGAACCCGTTTTGTGGGCGAGCAAGCCGACAATTGGTATAACCGTTGGTCCCATAAACATTTTAATGTTGAAAGAGAGTTTAAAAAGAAAGATTTGGGACTGAATGATTTGTTTACCCGTTATAAATGGAATAAACTTGCGGCTCGCCCGACAGAGAATGTGGTAGGTGAATATGTCAAAGAGTTTTATGCAAATGCCTTTGAGAAGGGGAATGACGCGACATCCCATGTGCGAGGGACTGACATTGACTATTCGGGCATGGACATTAATGCTTATTATGGGATGTCTAATGCGGTTCAACCAGAGGATTGTGTGTACGTCAGAATGGTGAGGCAAATTCAAGGGGATTATATGCATATATTGGATGCTTTGGTCCCAACGTTTGGGGTGTTTGACTTGACGAACAAGAGGAGTGGGCAAGTACTGTTTACCTGAGACTTAGAGCCCACGTTGAGATATTTGCACAGATTCATTTGCGAGAGGATTCTCCCCACCACACACTTTAATGAAGTTCATTGGAGACGGGCGGTGCTCATGCATTGTGTGTTGACAGGAGCAAAAATTAATATGGGGAATATTATCCGAGATGAGATTTATCACACAATTCAGAATATGAGAAGCTCTAACTTTAATTTCCCTCTGCTTATTACTGGATTGATTGGGAAGGCAAGAGCGGATTTGTTGCAAGTCCCAAGGTATCTTTTTCCCGGTTCTGCTGTTGATGCTAAATTCCTCACGAGAGGCAGTGCACAAGGGGGTGAGAGCACATCCCAAGGTCCACAACCGATGGACGATGAGCCATTTGGTGAGGGAACGGGGCAAGGTACTGAGAGTGGTGATCCGTTTGAGGAGGAGATTGGAGAGATGTCCCACATTGAGTATACGCATTATCTATCGGGATAGATTCAGGCAGTGGATAGGCGGGTCCAGGATATGGATCAGAGGATACAAGTATGGGAGTATAATAGGAGCTATTGGGAGGACAGGATCGAGGATAGATTACAGAGGCAGGAGAATGCCCAGCAGGAGTTTTTCAGAGATGTGCTTCAGAGGTTGCCACCACCGCGACCGTTTAACCCATACGTCCCACCACCTAACATGCAGTGGCAAGGGTCTTCATGGGGAGAACAACAAGCGGCACAGCCACCGCAATGGCCTGGGAGTAGTTCGAGCGGTCAAGGGCAGGGCAGCAGTTCCAGTGGTGCTTGGGACCACTTATTTCCGCCACCTCAGTAGTGATTGGAGGTATCCCTTCCCCACCTAATCTTTATTGTTTATACATTGTGGACATTGCATGGTTTTAGTGTGGGGGTGTGGGGTATTATTATTTGTTGCTGCTGTTATATCACCGTTACTTGTTTTTAGTAAAAAAAATGAAAAAGAAAAGAGAGGCTAGGTGAAAACCCGAAAGGGCGCCTAGGCAAAAGGATAGAAATTGAGTGAGTTATTGTTTTTACCTGGCGTGGCGTCCTAAGGGAGGTTCGGAGAATTGGGTAGGATTCCTTTTTGGTGTAGGAGGTTTGGTTACAGGCGAATAGGATAGAAAATCCTCATATTTCTTGTTGGAGTCATAAGGGGGCGTTGGATCTTATCATGAGGTAAGTCATTGCTATTTATTATGGCTTTGATTTCTGTTTGAGGGATGTTGTAGTGTAAGATAAGCGTGGGAGAAACCTAGGACATTTTAATTCGCCCTAGGTTTTATGAGTGGGCCCTAATCGGATATGTTTATTTGTGTTCCTATCATTGGTGTGATATCGATTAGGGCCATTATCTTGCGCTTGCCTTGGGAGTTATAAGGAGCGGAGTCCACATATACTCCGAGTTATTGATGTTCATCTTGTCTTGATTTTGTTTGATGGGAGATGTAGAGGAGATAGGTTTCATTTTCCTCTATGATATGCTTAATAGACCGGTGTTTAGATGTGGGGTTAGGAATATTACTCTGGGATGAGTAATGGTCTAAGTGTGGGGGAATTTGATGGATCGGTTTACACATGTATTATCTCTACATTTTCGTACTAATTTCATCGGCTTTTGGTTGTAATCTAGTTTAGATTGGATGTATTTTTGGTCTTTTATGGTTTATGGAACTTTGTTGGATTTGTAATGTTTTAAGACACTTTGTAGTGCATTTTGTGTGGTTACAAAGTTCTTGGGTTGTAATTTGTCGAAGACCGAATATTGCTCGAGTCACAGTTGGAATTAAGGGTCAACCATGGTCAAAGCGAGTCGAAGATGCGAAGAAAAGAAGGAAAAAAATGATGAAATTCCATTCCAGGAGAGTGGGCGGTCGCCCACTCTGACCCGGGCGGTCGCCCACTCATGCATTTTAGAGATTCTCCAGTCTGATGCTTTGGGCGGTCGCCCACACCAGTTCCGGGCGGTCGCCCACTCCTCCGCACTGATTTTCGGGATTCCTCTCCAAAGCGGGTTTTGACCCAATTTTCCCTATTTTTGGGCCCTAGTTTCTCTCTGTATAAATAGTAGACTGCAGTATTTTATTTCGGAGAGGCTTTCTTTAGGTTTTCTGAAGTATTGAAGATTGTAAACAAGAGTTGGGGGGATTTATTCATAATCAAGCGTTTATCCAGGTTTATGGTTTTTAATCTTATTCTTGTGATTCTTGCTATGTCTATGAGTAGCTAAATTCCTTGTTCATGGATTGGGTGTAGCACTATCGAAATGCTATGCTAAATTGTGTTTAATTAAAATCAATCTTGTTCTTGTTCATTGGAATCAATTTTAATTCATTTAGAGATTTCAACCTTATAGATATATATTATTGATCTTTAAATCATTAGGGTTTAAATTATTTCACTAGCGTGGATAGTTTTTACATTGACCTAGATTTCATTGAATAGATTTAATTGAGGACCTAGAGGAAATCAAAAGGATCTAAAATCAATTGTTCTTGAACTTAATAAGTTATTTGTGTGTGTTGTTGACCTAGCGGAATTCATCACATAAAGATAATAATAGGGTTGCAATCCGGTAACCAGAACGTTCCAACTCTTAACTAAGTGAACAATTTCTTGAACAAGTTTGGTAATCTTTTTATTAAAAATAGCATAGAGCGGAGATAGTTGTGAACCCTAATCTGTGAATCTTCGTATCTTGAATTCAATCTTTGTGTGCTTTGTGATCTTAAATTGTTAAGTTCTTTTTATTGCTTTGTAGTTAAAGTAGTTTAATCAAATCAAATCTAAAAACCCCCCTTTTTGGTTACTCTTTACATTAATTAAATCAACTTGTTTATCCACGAGTCTCTGTGGTTCGACCCTTACTTTTGTATACTGTTGCTTCGGCACTTGTACACTTGCAAGGTATTTTATTACACAGTGGATTTTATCCATCACCTGTGGACCCCCCCCCCCAATGGTTCAGGTGCTGCAGGTAACGATGAGGATGGCGGGAGGGGTGAAGGAGGTGGAGCTGCTGCTGCTAATGATGATGGTGCAAGGGGACCTACCGTGGTAGTCATCGTTATAGTCCGCCCTTAGTTCGAAACTTGATGTTCCTTTTTTCTTTGTTTTGTCGTGTTTGTAGGCCGAAGTTTGGGCCGTTTGTGGGGTGGCATCCCCTTTTTGGTTTTGCTTTTGAACAATCATGATCTTGCATTTCTGCTATGATAGTTCTTTTAATATGTACTTTAGTTCTCTAGTCCCCCTTTTGTTTCTTTCCCGCTTCACTCTTATTTACGCGTTCGCGGGTTGTTGTAATGACATGTCCCCACATCGTCATGCATACAAAACCAACATACAAAACATAAGTTAAAAGATTCAGATCCATATTGTGCCGATTTCGTGGAAAGCAGAGTATACTTCATGTAATCTCATATTATTCCGCCATTTTTAGTTCTTAGATCCAAACTTTTGAAAAAAGGTAAATAAAATTATCTTTGTGAGTCAATGACCCAGTATTTCGCTTTTATTACACGTCGAATAACCTCGACATGGGGTTTATCAAACCGAAAAATAAAATAAAAGTAAGTACTTTTCATATCGTATCGAGAAACAAAACGATTCAAAACTAAGTGTTCTCATATTATGTCGCCCTTACTATCAAGCAATTGTCCCTCTACTATTTCAAGATGCAATTGTAGCCAATAAGTGAACAATTTTGAGGAAATATCACCAAGTCGTAGATCGTAAATCATAGTAATTCCCTGTAAAATAATATAGATTCGAACATATGGCTTTGAACAACTCTTAACCGTCTATCATTAAATTTCGCTCAAGTTTTCTCCATTACACTCTTTAGAATTCCGTTGAACATGACATAACTTAAAGGCGACATAAATTAATAAACTACCACACTAAGGCCTTAACAAATTCACGACCATTTTAGGGAAAGCAAATAAAATCACCAAGTTCCTTAACAAACAAACAACTAGAACCAAGCGATGGGCCAATCAAGTTCATGGATAATACCTCTTTAAATGATCAATACTCCATGCGTTTTTGACCTCTTTGCCGTCCTTCTCCTTGAGTCGGTAGGTGCCTTCCCGCACTATCTATTCTACTTGAAATGGTCCCTCCCATTTGGGGTCTAACTTCGAGTATCCTGGCTTTGGCCCAGTGGCTTCGACACTCCTGAGAACCCAATCTCCAACCGACAAATCCCTCTTGTGAACCCGCTTGTCGTGCTGCGACTTCATCCTCTGCTTGTAGTTGATCATCCTCATTCTGGCTTCAAGTCTCCTTTCCTCGCTTAGGTCCAGCTCATTACACCTCCTTTGCTTGTTTCTCTCTTCGTCATAATAGGCTACCCTATATGTCGAAAGCGCCATCTCGGCTGGTGCCATGGCCTCCGATCCATATGTTAAGGCAAAGGCGGTTTCCCCCGTTGAGCTCTTTATAGTAGTCCTTACATACCATAGTGTAGATACCCCGGGGGACCACGGCTTGGCTAGAGCGTGTGAATTACCTAGGATGTCTACTTGATTTTAAGAGTCGCCACCTATGTTTTAGAGGAACATAAGAAAAACCTAAAGAAAGCCAATTTTTGTACGAAAACCAGAGATTCGGGAAGAGAAGGGTTCGGGGTTAGGTGACGGAGTGGGAAGTACTTAAACACCCACTCCGCCCCGCTTACGCGGGTCTTGCTACTTTTGGTGTTCTAGTGCTAATGTCATTCAATTTATTGATATAAAAAATATGCTAACAATTGAGATGAGAAGAAAAGGGGAAATAAAAAGAATGATTTTATTAATTAATTTATGCTAAGAGATTACATGTTGAATATGCTAAACAATTACATAAGAAATGAAATGGAATTTAATTAGTTGTTTGAATGTTGGAATATAACCTTGACCAAACTTCAATAGTGAAGTGACCTTTTGGTTGTATTCCTTTTATGGAGATTGCATACATTGACTAGACATGAATAAAATAAGAAGAAGAAAAAGGGAAGTTGTACCTTAAGAAGAAGGACTTTAAACCTTGACTTGAAGATGGTGTTGTTGTAGGAAAATTATTGTAGAACAATTTGTGTAGAGTCTTGTCACGAAGAACTCTTGTAGGGAGAATTTGTGTATAGTTTGTGTAAAGAGAAAGTGTTCAAGGTCAAGGTCTAAAAATGAGGTCAAGGTCCCTTCCTAAGGTAGAAGATGATGGTTTTTATAGGTAAAATTAGGAGGGAAAGGTTGGAGGGAAATTGGTCAATCCATGTGAGATGGAGTTGACCAATCACAAATAAGATAAATGAATAAAAGAAAAATAAAAGAAATCAAATAATAAATGAAAGAAATATTAGTTTTTTGGGAAAAGGCTAGAATATGGGATTTGGAGTTAATGAATAAAAAGGGGGATGAACTTGGATGTAAAAAGAGATGTTTTTGTGATCAAGAAGATGTTTGTAAATAAGAAAAGGGAGGGAAATAAGGTGCAATCCGTTACTGCCATAATGGGAGGCGCGCGGGTCCCGCTTTAGGGGCGAGACGCGCGCGCATCCAGATAACACTTCCGGAAGCGCCCGCGGGAGAAAAGACAGAATGACAGAATGACTCTAAAAGTTAACTCTGTTATGCAGTTTAGTCCAAAACTAACGGAATCAGTTAGGAACATAACGGAAGTAACAGAAATTAACAAAAACAAGTTAAATAAAAATACTATGTATGCAATCGGGGTGAGAGGTCCAAAGCGGGGTGTCTACAGAGCCCCTCGGCGACGTGGATTGCGAAGCAAAACGCGTCGACGAAAGAAAGACAACCGCCGAGGACATCGACAAGAGAAAACAAAGACTCGATAAAGCAGGAATTTGAAATTACAAAGGATAGGAATGCGCTCCCTGTGTGAGCGGCTTAATTGATATAGAAAGGATATAGCGGGATCCGTTTGCTGAAGCAGGATCCGTTTGCTGATGCTGGATCCGTTTGCTGATTTTGCTGGTGCGGGATCCGTTTGCTGGAATGTGAGATCACCGTTGACCAAATTGCTGTTACAGCTGCTGTTGACTTTATCGTGGGGATGTGGGCATGGTTGACTGTGGACCATTTTCTGCTAGGGATGAAGTGCTTTGAGTAGCGGATGCTGTTGACTTTGTGGTGGTACCTGCTATGTGTGTTCTTGGCAGGTATATGTGTTTGTGCAAGAAGATGCATGAAGTGTGAAATGAAGAGAGAAATTGTGCTCATGGTGTAATGTGATTTGAAAGCAGTTTTGCATGAGAGAGAGTTTTTGTAAGAATGGAGAAAGTGATTTTGTGTGCGGTGCGATTTGAGGAAAGCCTCGGATGTATTCATACCTTCACTTACCATTGCCGCTTGATTGGAGATGGATTGCTGAAGGATGTTGATACTTTTGATGAAGAATTTCCATGCTTTGGATGGAGAATGATGATGTTGGTGATGATGAATTGTTCTTGCCTCTGTGTGATGGGTTGGTCGTGCCAAAAGGCTGCCTACGTATCCCTTGAAGAGAATCAGACCAGCGTAGTTCAAGGATGCTGGGGAGTGCTGGGGAGGAATGCTAGGAGCAAAGCAAAGTAAAGCGCATACTTTTGCACAAGAAAAGAAAAAAGAAAATAAAATCTTTTTTTTTTTTAATTAGAAAGAAAAGAATATGCACACACGTGAGAAAAATATTTTTTTTAGTTCGTGGGTGAACCATTTTGACCATTGTGTGTTTGTAAAGCCAACCCAAGATCAAGTCATGTTCGGTCGAAGTCCGGATTGCCTCGCTTTGAATTCTGTCGTCGTTACCGTTGTGTCCAACGAAAAGTGATTTCTAGCCCCAAGAGATTTGTCGATTATGGGCTTCAAAAGGCATTTGATGCCGAGATAAGGGGTTGCTGACTGTAAAGCCCCTCGAATGCTGAACTTTGAGTGGCTTATTAAGCCCCAAGATGAATCAACTCTTAGCCCATTCAAATAAACTGTCTTTTGTTGTCGACGTGGGCAAGCCCCAAGAGAAGATCATTGATACCAAGCTTTGAGGGATTGCTAAGCCCCAAATGTCATGGGCTTATCAAGTTTGTAGATGGTGGGATGTGGAGACCTTTCGGTGTGAAGCCTCAAATTTTCTTGGAATCGGCTTAGCATTATGTTGGGAGCGGGTGCCACATCGGGTAGGGCTCTTGAAGGCGATCTCCTTCTTTCTCTTGCTTGGAGATGGATGGCCCTTTTTGTGGTTGATACCCAAATGACGGAAGGTCCATGTTGAAAATGTAGTACGGTCTTTGGGAGACGTCTCGTGGGAGATGGTGATGTTGTTGCAGATGATAAGGTCTTGGTATAATAAAGTCTCGAACGGTATGTTTGCTCGAGTCTTCTTGAGTTGAACCGACGGTGGATCTTCGGATGCAGCTTGTGCTTTTGATATTGGAGAAGGGGGTGCTGTGTCACGACCCGAAAACTAGGCTCTATTTTATTAGTAATAAATAATTATTATTTATTTAATTGCTTATTTATTTATTTAGATTATTATTTATTTAAATATTTATGTGTGCACTTTATGTGTCATAATAAATTATGTCTAGCATTTCAATTGGTCTTTTGTGCTAGTGTAGAGTTTTGGGGTCTTATTTGTTAGTGGGGAGTTTGTTTGTAGAGAGTAGTAGTAAGGGAGGGGTCTAAGAGTAAGTTTGGTTTTAATCATCTTCTCCCTACTCCCTCTATTTCTCCCTCACCCCATTCATTCCCAGCATTTCACTCTCTCTCTCTAGCTCAATTGGGTAAGTTCTCCTCTCACTTCTCTCTTCATTTTCTTCATCTTCCTCTCTTTATTTCTCATTTCTTAAAACATGAATCATGTTTAGATCGTCGATAGGATCGTAGGAAGCCAAGAAATTTCGAGTTCCGTCACCTTTGAGAAAATCCGGGTAAGTTACTTTCCCCCATTTTGAGGCTAAAATGTTCATATCATGTTTAGATAATGCTTAATGTGTTATATTTGAAGTTTGGTTGGGTTTTGAATTTGTTTGGAATTTATTTGGGTTTTTGGTTGAAAATGGTGAAATCTTGAATGTTGGATTTGATTCTTGAATTTGGTTGATAAATGGTGTTGTTTAGGCTCCCTTGATGTTTAGATGTTGTTTTGGTACCTTGGAAACTAGTTGAAAGCTTTGATTTTGAGCATTTATTGAAGATTTGTGTTTTGGCTCGAAAATGGTGAACCCAGCTCTGATTTTCCGACCCAGATCACTTCCGGGCGCCCGCCCTTAAGCCCTTAGGCGCCCGCCCACTTGAGAATTTCATGACCATAAGTTTCTGCCACTCGCAAGCGCCCGCCTGCCCCATTCCAGGCGCCCGCCCGCCCCCTGTTCCAAGAATTTGACCTTTTTGCTTGGTTTAAGACTTAAGGCTTATCTAGTTTAAGTTTATTTCTTCTAATTAACTTAAGATAACACCGGGGAACACTTTAGTAATTAAAATTGGTTCCTTTGTGAACAATAGTGTTATATAATTTGATAAAGTATTGTTTGGGCATCTTATGATGTATTTGTGTTTGTTCCAACCGAATTGAATTTCACATAAAACTTAGTCTAGGTTTTAGGCGATGTCCTATAGAACCTAGAGGGTTGTTATTGAACACCAAGGTGTAGGGTTTAGTCCTGTCGTGATCATGTTCTAAAGATTAACCTTTTTGATTCGTTTGGGGGTTTGGGATTGGTTCGTTAGGGATGAAGGTAAAGCGTGTATTGGCAATTGGGTACTTACGGTTTGATTAACCTTAAAGTGTATTCATTCTGATTCCTACTTTGGAATTTCAGGTGTGATGAGATGGTTGAGTTCATAGTCCTAGTACATCTTTATGAGTAAACGTTTAGGATAATTTTGGGTTGTAGCCGTTGTACTATTTGTGAGCGACCGTTTGGGTTGTGTTCCTTATGAGTAACTTATGGGTATCATCTTTGAAATGTATCTGGTATGGTTCCTCTTTATGGAATTATCGTATTCTAATAATCATTGTTGTTGCGCTCCTTATGAGCAATACCGTTTATTGTTGTTGTGCTCTTTATGAGAAATTCCGTTTATCGTTGTTGTGCTCTTTTATGAGAAACTCCTTGTGTTCGTTGTTGTTGAACTCTTCATGAGTAATCGTTTGCATCTTTATGGTGATTAATTGGTGTGGTTCCCTACTTTGGAACCCTAAGTTGTTATTCGTGCTAAATTATTATTACTTAGCATTTATTTGAAAGTCCAGCTGGTATTTTGTGTGTGTTTGGGCGATGAGAAAGATTATAATGGCAAAGCCAAGTCCATTATAATGTTGACCATTGTTTTGCCCCCTTCTATACCCCTTCTCCAGATTGGCCTTGGAAAGGATAAGTCAGCGTTCCTTTGTGAATGTATCTGGCTAACGGGCATGACTTTGTGTCATGGTCCTTGTCCTTTGTGACACTTCATTTGGTTATTGTTTCGGTACTGGGGTTTTCTCTTCGAGCTTTCATGCTGCTATGAAGATGTTGATTGTTGATTATTGAAGCTGCGCAGCGATCCTTTATTTGGATGTTCCGGTTTGGAAAACCTTGGCTATGTATCCACTTATGAGTGTTTATTTCAGCTTTATGTGTTGCATGATGAGCTGGTCGTTATTTCCAACCGGTATGGGACGGTTGGCGATAGGGAGCCTCTCATTTGTTGTTATATGTTTATTTATATGATTGATTATTGGATGTTACTGTTTGACAGCATGTTACTTATTATTCCGCTGCTATCTGTCTTATGTTAATTGCTATTGGTCATTGCATATTAGCATGTCATGTAGTTGCATTAGTAACTTACTGAGATTTTATCTCACCCCGTTTATTTCCATCTTTGTTTTTCCTTAACCCCCCCCCAGAAGGAAAAGGATTAGGATTCGCGGATCGAGGAGGACGTCGAGAGGTTTGAGATTTTGGGGCAGGTTGTTATGGATCGGTTTACATTATTTAAATGTATAACCTTTTGGGGATAGTTTTACCATTATTGACGTCATTAAGAATTGTATATTTTATTCTTTTGGGTAGAAGCTGTGGAGCTTATGTTGGATGTACTTTGTTGATTTAAACTTGGATTTGTAAAACCCTGTGTTATAATCTTTTGGTTCAAAATGGCATTTTTAACTTCTATATTTTAAAGTTTTGGGTTTTAAGTCGACGTCCAGCTCGCGATCCCGGGCCGCGGGGTTCGGGGTCGCGACAGTTGGTATCAGAGCCATGGTTTGGCTCTAAGTATAAGTCTAGGTGGATTAGTATGACCTAGGTGGGTAGTTGTGTTCAGACTGAGTAACGATGAGTATTTTATGCATGTATTTGTTTGTGATGGCTAGAAGAGGAACGGGTGAAAGTTCTAGTGGGGCTCAGAATCTTGATGGTCTAAGGGAAGAAAACCGTGCAGTGTTTCAGGACAGGTTTGAAGTGGCCGTGAAAGCAATTCGTGACCAAGGGCCGAGAGAGGAACATGTAGCACCTCCGCGATATGGGTTGGAGCAGTTCTTGAAGTTGAAACCAAGTGAGTATGACGGTGAGCCTGATGTGAAGAAGGCCGAGCTATGGATAGAATCGATGGAGAAAATCTACGAGGTCTTTGGTTGCACTGATGAGGATAGGGTTCTGTTTTCAGCTTATAAGCTCGTGGGGACTGCGGAACATTGGTGGAAGGCACTGAAGACCAGTTGGGATGCGACTCTTGTACCATATCCTTGGGAGTGGTTCGTGAAGAAATTCAAGGATCATTTTATCTTTTTAGTGAATCAAAACCGGAAAGAGATCAAGTTCCTCAGCTTGGAGCAAGGCATGATGTCAGTAGCACAGTACTCAGCTAAGTTCACAGAATTAGCCAGGTGCTGTGAATACCTTGTGCGGACCGAGGAGCAGAAAGCGATGAGATTGATCAGGGGTTTGAAGACATCCATCCGGACTCAGCTCATAGCACAGCGGATTCAGACTTATCAGGATGCGGTGGATCGAGCCTACTTAATTGAGCAGGATATTGGGGAACACAGAAGGAAGACTGAGATGGTTAACCCGGGTAAGCCAGGAGGGCAGAGTAAGTCACAACAGCAACATTCGTATAACAGAGGTAATTCTGGAGTGCAAACTCGATTCAGAAGGCAACTTCAAGGGCAACCAACAGTAGGAAATCAAGGCTCTAATAAGGGTACACGAAATGGGAAAGTTTGCAGTTACTGTCAGAGGAAAGGACACTCAGAAGACAAGTGTTGGAAGAAGCAAGGAAAATGTGTGAAGTGTGGTCAGTTGGGACACTTTGTTAAAGATTGTCCGAGGTTTATAGTTCAGTCATCGGGGACAGGAACTGGAATATCACAGGGTCAGAAGAGGGATGCTTCGGGGAAACCCAAGATTTCGGGTAGAGTATTTGCAATCAATCAGCACTCAGCAGGTGACTCATCAGTTCAGGAGGTATTATTTTGCGTCGAGAGAGCGAGCGCGTGCATTTTAGGATCATCGCATTCTTATGTTTCTGTGCATTTAGTTGCATTTATTTCTTTTGAGTCTTTGACTTAGGTGTTGTCAGTGTCTACTCCTAGGGAGGAGTGTAGGATGTCTGATGGAGTCTTATGTGCTCATGTTGTGCTTAAAGGTAGATATAACTTACCTGCTAAATTGGTCATATTGCTATTATAAGATTTTTGATGTCATTTTGAGAAGGGAAATGTCATGCTTTAGTCGATGGTTGTAGGGAAATTGTTACATCCTCTCTTCCTTTTGCCTAAAATTGTTTTGAGACCGTTCCTTTGTGTAGAGTTAAGCAAATCTTTTCTTGTTTGGAATCTGACTATTTTGCTTCGATGGGTGACAATGGATGCCTATACCAATTGTTGGGTGTATTTATCGTTTGTAAAAATTTCTATTTTTATTTCTGAGTAGTACCTAGTAATTGGGGAGAACCTTGGGTTAAATTGAGTTGTTATAGTACAAGGTTGTAGTGCTAATATTTAGATCAATGTCCTTATGGCATCGGTTGGGTTATAAGAGTTGAGGATTCAAATTGAGGATTTCTGGATAGGAGATTTTGTTTACTTGTAGTGCATCTACGTGAGCGCATCGGAATTGGATAGTATGAGGAAAAGCATGATGTGTTATGGGATATGAGTATATCATGGAAGTTATAATCATCGATAGTGGTGAGCGCGTAAGTTTGAAAGGACTAAGCACATTTCGGGGGAGTAATAAATTGCGACCTATATCAAAGGCATTTTGAGTTTTAGTTAAAGGGGTGTTCTATGGTCCTAAATCTTGTCTTGGTGGCATTTCTTATTTTGGATTACAAATAAGTGAAGAAAGTTGAGTATAAATACTCGGGCATATTAAAGAATACTATGATTTGGTATTGGGTCAGTTGGAAGGTGACTAGCTAATTGGTTTATTATGATGGTAGTACCATTGAGCTTAAATATCATTAAGTCAATAAATGTATGCGTGAGAGCCTAACTAGGGTTAGCTATTGAATTTAGAGTTCGTTGATTTCTTTTGGGTATATGAGCACGGATTATGACTTAAATGGGAGTTAGAGAAAATCTTTTGAAGATGAAATTTGGGTCTTTTTGCGGACTATTGAGTATATTAAATGGTTTAGGCTTCAAGACCAGATTAATGAAGGGATGAGAGTATAACATAGATTTAAGTGGACACTTTGTACGAGAAATTTTGGGGTTTGTATGGTACTATTTATTTAAGGTGTTAACTCAAAGTGAAGACACTATAATGGTAATCCATAGAGATATAGCCATTTCGATGAGTATTGTGGAAATAGAACTTTGTTTAACCATTTTATATTTTAAAAGCTAATTAGGCTCGGGATGGTGATGTTTTGAATTTCTGGGGAATACTACTAAGTATGCGATTTACAAAAGGAGACACCTTTGCAGTGTAATTAAGGTTGTGAATAAGGTGAGCTTGGGATATCTCGAGAGTTATGTTTGGGAGCAATTGGGATTCTCCAATTTTGATTATGGATTCTAATTAGTAGCGAAGGTTATGATTGAAGGAAGTTATGTGCGAGAGGTCGTGGTATTGTGAACATTATTTAAGGTTACTACGTGGTGGTTTAGAATGGACAATTGAGGAATTTGAGAAATGGCGAAACTATCGTATCCGTAGCTATTGGGTCTTTCGGGTAAGTCTCGTTAAAATTCGGGTCGAATTTTCTTTAAGGGGGAGTGAATGTCACGACCCGAAAACTAGGCTCTATTTTATTAGTAATAAATAATTATTATTTATTTAATTGCTTATTTATTTATTTAGATTATTATTTATTTAAATATTTATGTGTGCACTTTATGTGTCATAATAAATTATGTCTAGCATTTCAATTGGTCTTTTGTGCTAGTGTAGAGTTTTGGGGTCTTATTTGTTAGTGGGGAGTTTGTTTGTAGAGAGTAGTAGTAAGGGAGGGGTCTAAGAGTAAGTTTGGTTTTAATCATCTTCTCCCTACTCCCTCTATTTCTCCCTCACCCCATTCATTCCCAGCATTTCACTCTCTCTCTCTAGCTCAATTGGGTAAGTTCTCCTCTCACTTCTCTCTTCATTTTCTTCATCTTCCTCTCTTTATTTCTCATTTCTTAAAACATGAATCATGTTTAGATCGTCGATAGGATCGTAGGAAGCCAAGAAATTTCGAGTTCCGTCACCTTTGAGAAAATCCGGGTAAGTTACTTTTCCCCCATTTTGAGGCTAAAATGTTCATATCATGTTTAGATAATGCTTAATGTGTTATATTTGAAGTTTGGTTGGGTTTTGAATTTGTTTGGAATTTATTTGGGTTTTTGGTTGAAAATGGTGAAATCTTGAATGTTGGATTTGATTCTTGAATTTGGTTGATAAATGGTATTGTTTAGGCTCCCTTGATGTTTAGATGTTGTTTTGGTACCTTGGAAACTAGTTGAAAGCTTTGATTTTGAGCATTTATTGAAGATTTGTGTTTTGGCTCGAAAATGGTGAACCCAGCTCTGATTTTCCGACCCAGATCACTTCCGGGCGCCCGCCCTTAAGCCCTTAGGCGCCCGCCCACTTGAGAATTTCATGACCATAAGTTTCTGCCACTCGCAAGCGCCCGCCTGCCCCATTCCAGGCGCCCGCCCGCCCCCTGTTCCAAGAATTTGACCTTTTTGCTTGGTTTAAGACTTAAGGCTTATCTAGTTTAAGTTTATTTCTTCTAATTAACTTAAGATAACACCGGGAACACTTTAGTAATTAAAATTGGTTCCTTTGTGAACAATAGTGTTATATAATTTGATAAAGTATTGTTTGGGCATCTTATGATGTATTTGTGTTTGTTCCAACCGAATTGAATTTCACATAAAACTTAGTCTAGGTTTTAGGCGATGTCCTATAGAACCTAGAGGGTTGTTATTGAACACCAAGGTGTAGGGTTTAGTCCTGTCGTGATCATGTTCTAAAGATTAACCTTTTTGATTCGTTTGGGGGTTTGGGATTGGTTCGTTAGGGACGAAGGTAAAGCGTGTATTGGCAATTGGGTACTTACGGTTTGATTAACCTTAAAGTGTATTCATTCTGATTCCTACTTTGGAATTTCAGGTGTGATGAGATGGTTGAGTTCATAGTCCTAGTACATCTTTATGAGTAAACGTTTAGGATAATTTTGGGTTGTAGCCGTTGTACTATTTGTGAGCGACCGTTTGGGTTGTGTTCCTTATGAGTAACTTATGGGTATCATCTTTGAAATGTATCTGGTATGGTTCCTCTTTATGGAATTATCGTATTCTAATAATCATTGTTGTTGCGCTCCTTATGAGCAATACCGTTTATTGTTGTTGTGCTCTTTATGAGAAATTCCGTTTACCGTTGTTGTGCTCTTTTATGAGAAACTCCTTGTGTTCGTTGTTGTTGAACTCTTCATGAGTAATCGTTTGCATCTTTATGGTGATTAATTGGTGTGGTTCCCTACTTTGGAACCCTAAGTTGTTATTCGTGCTAAATTATTATTACTTAGCATTTATTTGAAAGTCCAGCTGGTATTTTGTGTGTGTTTGGGCGATGGGAAAGATTATAATGGCAAAGCCAAGTCCATTATAATGTTGAACATTGTTTTGCCCCCTTCTATACCCCTTCTCCAGATTGGCCTTGGAAAGGATAAGTCAGCGTTCCTTTGTGAATGTATCTGGCTAACGGGCATGACTTTGTGTCATGGTCCTTGTCCTTTGTGACACTTCATTTGGTTATTGTTTCGGTACTGGGGTTTTCTCTTCGAGCTTTCATGCTGCTATGAAGATGTTGATTGTTGATTATTGAAGCTGCGCAGCGATCCTTTATTTGGATGTTCCGGTTTGGAAAACCTTGGCTATGTATCCACTTATGAGTGTTTATTTCAGCTTTATGTGTTGCATGATGAGCTGGTCGTTATTTCAACCGGTATGGGACGGTTGGCGATAGGGAGCCTCTCATTTGTTGTTATATGTTTATTTATATGATTGATTATTGGATGTTACTGTTTGACAGCATGTTACTTATTATTCCGCTGCTATCTGTCTTATGTTAATTGCTATTGGTCATTGCATATTAGCATGTCATGTAGTTGCATTAGTAACTTACTGAGATTTTATCTCACCCCGTTTATTTCCATCTTTGTTTTTCCTTAACCCCCCCCAGGAGGAAAAGGATTAGGATTCGCGGATCGAGGAGGACGTCGAGAGGTTTGAGATTTTGGGGCAGGTTGTTATCGATCGGTTTACATTATTTAAATGTATAACCTTTTGGGGATAGTTTTACCATTATTGACGTCATTAAGAATTGTATATTTTATTCTTTTGGGTAGAAGCTGTGGAGCTTATGTTGGATGTACTTTGTTGATTTAAACTTGGATTTGTAAAACCCTGTGTTATAATCTTTTGGTTCAAAATGGCATTTTTAACTTCTATATTTTAAAGTTTTGGGTTTTAAGTCGACGTCCAGCTCGCGATCCCGGGCCGCGGGGTTCGGGGTCGCGACATGCTGTATTACAGAAATATTGGGATTGGCCGTAACTCTGTCTCTTGAGTTAACACATTGGCATTGCCCGCCATAACTCAGCCGGGTGAGTCTAGCATATTGAATCTTTTTCCTTTTCTCTAAGACTTCCTTCAGAATCTCGCTGTGAGTTCTAACAAGAATCATCAAATTCATTCATATCATCGGAGCCTTCATTTAAAACCAAGAGGCCTTTTGACTGGAAGTGTTGAGGGACCATTGAAGCTTGATCCCTTTCATGGAGCCATAAGACTACTCCCAAATTGCATTGCTCGGGTACCACTGCCCAAAAGCTTGTTAATTACGAAGCCCCAATATTGTCCTTTGCTTGTATCACTGTAATGCCGTAGCCCAAAAGATTGTAGATTGCGAAGCCCCTTCAGACCTTTCGGTATAAAGCTTCAAATGTTGCTGGAGACATTGAAGTGAATTGCTTCTTGCCGAGGGAGCCTTTAAGACTTGACCGTAGCCCCTAGAGTGCCATCATTAGTTGCGAGAAAGGTCCATTCTTGATTAGGGGAACCAGTATGGGCACACATGACAAGAGGGCTTTTGACATCCCTTTTGAGAGACTTTAAGGATAGTCTAACACATCTTTCTCGAGCATAGCCCCTAGGGCTTATTGATTGTCAAATGAAGCAAAAGAAGCCCTTGTTCTTGAGTCACATAGCCCCTAGGGCGTCACCATTTGTTGAGTAAAGCAAGAGTGACTTATCCTCGTGCGAGGGAACAAACATGAGAGGACATGGCAAGAGCTACTCCATTTCTCGGGAGCCTTTCGGCGTACTTTAGAAGCACATACATGTTGTTGCTATTTGCTGCCCAAGCCAATTGACTAGCTAGGGATTATTTGTGCAACCTCGTGCCCTTTTTATGATGGGCTCGTTCTCAGATGGGTCTTGGTTACCATGGGCCTTCTTTTCATGAACCCAAAAATGCACACTGCTGGAGAATATTGCCGATAACCCAAGACAACCTTTGATGGTGCCATATCTTGTCGAGCCTTTTGCAATCCCAAAGTTGACTCGGTGGGGAATTGATTTGTTGAGGAGATCCAATGTAGAGCTTGTGCAGTTGTCTTCCTTAGAGGCCGGAGATCTCCATTTCTCTTTCCCTTCTCTCTCTCACTCTCTCATTTTTTTTATGACGCACCCTGTTTTTTGCCTAGACCGCCCTTTCGGGTTTTCAATCTAGCGGGCATCTCTTTTGTGTCTCCTTTTTTTTTTTTTTTTGACTCGATTAATGAGGAAGTGTGCATTGACTCTGGCTGAGGAGATAAGACATGTGATTTTGCGGTGGAGACCTTTTGTCACTAATGATGAGTGACATTGACTCGACTAGGGAAGTGGTCCCAAGTATTGACATTGTATATTTATGTATTTGTTGAATGAATCACGAAGGCAAGCAAGTCATTAAGAGAGAAGAGAAGGAAAGCCCCAATTTGATTGCAAGAAATTGGGAGTATGCAGAAAGAATAGAAGTCCCTAGACTCGACAAGGAACGCGAAATGATTCCAAATCTAAGAAAGTTTTTCAATCTTTTTGGTGATTAATTCATTGGCAAATGAATCGTACAACGATGTCTTGACAAGTTCGAGAGGAAGGCCGATCACCATAACGCGCTAGGGCTAAACATATCTTCTTTCTTGCATGAGACCGGACCCGAAGGTTGCCTACGTTCCTCCAGTGTAGAGGCTCAGGTCACCGTAGTTCTTGTGGATTCTCCGTTCGCCGTGATGAATTGTTGCTTCGTCGTGATTGTTGTCGATGTTGCTTCGTTTGGTGGAATGATGTTGTTGTTGTGAACTTATTTGAATGAAGGGGGATTTTTTTTTATTTTTTTTATTTTTTATTTTTTTTATTTTTTTTGTGCTCTAACTTTTGCCTAGGTTGATTTGAGGATTTCAACCTAGCGAGCTTTTTTTTTTTTTTTTTTTTTTTTATTATCCCCTTTTGAAAACTTTGCTCCATGATCATTGCTCCACCTTTCTTTGTCTTGATTTCGTCGTTGATGATGTCTTTGTTGTTGATGCCGTCGTCGATGTTTAGCCCCTAGGCGTTCAAGCGATGGCCTTCATTCCAAAACTTGTTTAGACATTTTTTCATCATTTTGCCAAGAATTAATTGAACAACTCGGAAGAGTGTATGAGGACAAGAACGACTTTTATTTGATGACTCAATGGACTCGAACATTTAACATAGGACGAGAGAAAACATTAATGCACACTAAAGAGGACTTTGACTTTTTTTTTTATTATTCCTATTACTAGGTAGAGAAAGAGAAACGGAGATTGTTGTTGTAGCCCCCATTGTCGTTGTAGTCTTCCTTGTGGCATGATCTTTTGTTGAGGCCTCATTTCAAATATGAGCCCCTTCCTTGATGAGTTCTTGCATGTTCTCATTCTCTGACTGTTGTTCTTCACCCACGGTAAATTCACCATTGTCAATCGAATTTTGGATGATGTCGCGGAGGGAGAAGCAATCCTCGGTGAGATGACCGCTGCATTGGTGATAGTCACACCACTTGTGGTGGGCATGGTTGCGACGTAATGGTTGTGGTTGCTTGTACCCTTGGAGAGGAGAAACTTGTCCCTTGGTTTTGAGAGCTTCGTAGGCCTCGGTGATGGTCATGCCATTGAGAGGGGTATAGACACGGTCGTTGGTGGCACCTTTGGGACTTTTGAGGGATGAGCCACTTGAGCGTGCTTTACCGTGGACCTTTGCCTTGTTGTCGATGAGCTCTTGCAAACGAGCCTTAAGGTCGGACACTTCTTCCTTGTGAATTTTCTTCTCGAGATCAAGACGGTCTTGCCACAAATCATCTTTGCGGCGGGCATCCTCGACAAGTCTATCCATTTGTTCCCCCATGGCTCTTATTATGTTGAAGAGCCTTTCGTTGGACACGGAGATGTTCTCACCCTTGTTGTTGTTGCCGTTGGAAGCCATTGGACCTATTGAGAGAACACGGTCGATCTTAGGTTGGCCCCACAAACATATTTTGGGTAAAATAATTAACCCACAAACAAAGGAAAAAGACTCAACCACATAAGAAAAATGACTCTTTTTTTTTTATTTACAAAAGTCGGAAGGACGTGGTCCTTTTTGGGGTTTCTAGAAAAAATATTGGAATCGTCAGTGTAGTATATAGACCTTCTCGCGGTCCCATATACTCATCGGATTCCACCACGCTTGTGAATCCTATATGTGTCGGGATTAAACTAAATTAGTGTAGTAAATCATACATGCGGGGACGGATTTTTTATTTGCGTCCATTATGACCGCTTAGGGAGGGAGTTTTATTTCGTCCATAACAACGAGTGGCATGTATGATTTGAAGACATTAATTTAGGGAAATCTCGGCACATGGAAAACGACTTGAGTCACGGAGTGTTAGACCCTAACTAGAATTGTGTGGTTTGTGCTCGGCTAAAGAGAAGCTTAAAGGTCACCCCCGGCATGTAGTCGTGAACTACGCCACGGGCTGAGGTTTACCGCTTCGGAAGAGTCAAGGTCGAGTGGAGCTTGAAACTTCCTAGGACGGGCCTCGACGGGTTTGGGGTTGGACTTGTGCGACTCGATAGTGAGCAGTTGATAAGAATTGTGCACGTAGTGTGAGGTCTAACGAGTGACAAAATATATTTTTTTTTTCAAAAGAAAAAAGAAATAAAAGCAAATAAGCAGATAATTTACAACTTTCGAATCACCCGTGTGACCGATAAAAATGAAACAGAAAATAAAAAGCAATTATGTGCAGGCCCGGTGCCCACACACTGTCAAGACTGTCCATTCTGTACACTGTTTCTGTTCTTGAGAATTTCCCAGATGCGCGCGCTTTATGCTGTGAGGATGGGAGGCGCGCGCCTTAGGCACTAGAGGGCAGAGGCGCCCGCTTCTGGGCAGTACCTGCAAATTCATGGGTTCAAGGGACTGCCTTGACCCTAAATAAAAACACTTTTCCCCTGCAGAAACTGTTAGCACAATAACATGAAATTTGAAGGACAAGATGAGAGGCGGGCGATTCTGGTGGTGAAGGTGGGATGCGCGCGCCTTAGGCCAAGAAGGCCAGAGGCGCACGCGTCTCACCTTTTTCTACCAGAATGCCCAGAAAACTGTAAAAAGAACACCAAAAATGAAAAACGCAAGTTTAACCCTCTATATCCCCAGTGGAGTCGCCACTGTAGATACCCCGGGGGACCACGGCTTGGCTAGAGCGCGTGAATTACCTAGGATGTCTACTTGATTTTAAGAGTCGCCACCTATGTTTTAGAGGAACATAAGAAAAACCTAAAGAAGGCCAATTTTTGTACGAAAACCAGAGATTCGGGAAGAGAAGGGTTCGGGGGTTAGGTGACGGAGTGGGAAGTACTTAAACACCCACTCCGCCCCGCTTACGCGGGTCTTGCTACTTTTGGTGTTCTAGTGCTAATGTCCTTCAATTTATTGATATAAAAAATGTGCTAACAATTGAGATGAGAAGAAAAGGGGAAATAAAAAAAATGATTTTATTAATTAATTTATGCTAAGAGATTACATGTTGAATATGCTAAACAATTACATAAGAAATGAAATGGAATTTAATTAGTTGTTTGGAATGTTGGAATGTAACCTTGACCAAACTTCAATAGTGAAGTGGCCTTTTGGTTGTATTCCTTTTTATGGAGATTGCATACATTGACTAGACATGAATAAAATAAGAAGAAGAAAAAGGGAAGTTGTACCTTAAGAAGAAGGACTTTAAACCTTGACTTGAAGATGGTGTTGTTGTAGGAAAATTGTTGTAGAACAATTTGTGTAGAGTCTTGTCACGAAGAACTCTTGTAGGGAGAATTTGTGTATAGTTTGTGTAAAGAGAAAGTGTTCAAGGTCAAGGTCTAAAAATGAGGTCAAGGTCCCTTCCTAAGGTAGAAGATGATGGTTTATCTAGGTAAAATTAGGAGGGAAAGGTTGGAGGGAAATTGGTCAATCCATGTGAGATGGAGTTGACCAATCACAAATAAGATAAATGAATAAAAGAAAAATAAAAGAAATAAAAGAAATCAAATAATAAATGAAAGAAATATTAGTTTTTGGGAAAATGCTAGAATATGGGATTTGGAGTTAATGAATAAAAAGGGGGATGAACTTGGATGTAAAAAGAGATGTTTTTGTGATCAAGAAGATGTTTGTAAATAAGAAAAGGGAGGGAAATAAGGTGCAATCCGTTACTGCCATAATGGGAGGCGCGCGGGTCCCGCTTTAGGGGCGAGACGCGCGCGCATCCCGATAACACTTCCGGAAGCGCCCGCGGGAGAAAAAGACAGAATGACATAATGACTCTAAAAGTTAACTCTGTTATGCAGTTTAGTCCAAAACTAACGGAATCAGTTAGGAACATAACGGAAGTAACAGAAATTAACAAAAACAAGTTAAATAAAAATACTATGTATGCAATCGGGGTGAGAGGTCCAAAGTGGGGTGTCTACACATAGTGCCTTTGATAACTCTTCTAACCATGCCCCTCCTCTATCCTTATGATTTTTTGATAAAACTTCAAGAACTTGCTTATTTGCCGCTTCCACTTGGCCATTGCACTGCGGTCTATATACCGCCGAACTCCAGTGCTTAACGTTCAACCTTTCACACTCTTGAGTTAATTTATTCCCGAACTGCGGACCATTGTCAGTGATGATGGCGCGTGGCAATCCATAGCGGCACCAAATGTTTTCATGCACAAACTTGATCACGTCGTCAACTTTAGTAGATGCCAATGCCTTGGCCTCGGTCCATTTGGTGAAGTAATGTACTGCGACAATGACCATCTGACATCCTCCCTTAGATTTTTCAAAAGGACCAATCAAATATATCCCCCACATATCGAAGGGCCATGCTGCCACAATTGGGGTCTGCTCTGTGGCGGGTTGCCGGGGTATGTTTGCATGCCTTTGACATTGGTCGCACCTTTTGACGTATTCTTCTGCATCTTTCCTCAAGGAAGTCCAGTAATACCCATGGAAAATGATCTTGTCTGCAAGGGTTCTGGCGCTGGGATGCCCTCCACAAACACCTTTGTGAATCTCAAACAGAACTTGGTCGGTCAATCCTGGTTCTACACATCTTAAGAGCGGTTTGGAGAACGACCTTCTATAAAGCACTCCATCCTGCATTGTATACCTGGGAGCGGTCCTTTTCACCATCTTTGCTCTGTATGTATCCGTGGGCAATTCCTCCTTCTCCAAATAAGCCTTCATTTCATCAACCCAACTTCCCTTATCAACTTCTATCTCCATTATTGTTGGTCTTGTGATGGCAGGCTCTTCCAAGTATTCAACGGAGATTTTGCGCGGCAAGTCTTCGATAACCTCACAAGCCGCCTTTCTAAGCATATCTGCCTTTTCATTTTCCTGCCTATCAATTCTGACTAACTCCCAAAACTCAAAACTACCCAACAGAGCTTGTGTCATGTCGCAATATTTCATCAAAACAGGGTGGACCACTCCGAAATACCCATTCACTTGGTTGACAACTAATTGAGAATCTGAATGGATAACCACACGTTTGAGTCCCAGGGATTTACACAACTCTAACCCGGCAATCAAAGCTTCATACTCAGCTTGGTTATTGGAGACGGCAAATTTGAATCTTAAAGCTTTTTCATACTTACAGTCCTCCTGCGGGGCAATCAAAAGAATCCCAGCTCCTCCTTTATCTTTAGCCGATGATCCATCAACAAACAACATCCAGCAATCCTTTGGTCTTTCCTTTGGCTCAGAACTTGATGGGTCCCGGCAAGTCGCCTTTCTTTTTCTGGTAGTTGTCGGCATTTCGTCTTCCGATCTTTCGAAAGAAGTCTCCATTATGAATTTCGCCAATGCCTGTGCTTTGATGGCTTTGCGACTTTCGAAAGTTATGTCAAATTCTGTTAACTCGATAGACCACTTTAAGAGTCTTCCTGCTGAGTCGGGTTGTTGCAGGATTTTCCTTAAAGGCGCATTTGTAAACACAGTGATTGGGTGTGACAGAAAATAAGCCCTGAGTTTCCTGGTTGCTATCACAAGGGCAAATGCCAACTTCTCATCATTAAAGTACCTCGTCTCAACTTCACTTAGCGACTTAAAAACATAGTAAACTGGCTTCTGCACCCCTCCCTCTTCCCTTATCAACATTGCGGCAACCGCTAAATCACTGGCTGCCAGATAAACATACAATCTTTTTCCTTCAATAGGACTGGATAGGACAGGAGGCTTTCCTAAGTAGCCTTTTATGTCATGAAAAGCCTTGTCGCATTGTTCATCCCATGAAAACTTTTGAGCCCCTTTTAGAATTTTGAAAAAAGGAAGACATTTCTGGGCGGAGCGGGAAATGAACCTCCCCAGCGCTATGATTCTCCCGTTTAGTCTCTGAATTTCTTGAATTGTTTTGGGAGGCGACATATTCATCAAAGCCTCAATTTTCTCTGGGTTCGCCTCAATGCCTCTCCTGTTTACTAAAAATCCCAGAAACTTCCCAGCTGTGACCCCAAATGTACATTTCCCAGAATTCAGCTTCATTGAATTTGCCCTCAGATTGGCAAAAGTTTCCGCCAGGTAAGTCAAATGATCACCATCTTTGGTTTTGATCACCATATCGTCTATATACGCTTCGACATTCCTCCTTATTTGTGATTTGAAGACCAAGTTGACCATACACTGGAAAGTTGCGCCAGCATTTTTTAAGCCGAACGGCATCATAATGTAGCAAAAGTGGCCAATGGGTGTGCGGAAATCTGTCTTGGCTCTATCTTCTTTAGCCATTTTAATCTGGTGATACCCAGAATAGGCATCAATGAAGCTCAAAAGTGTATGACCAGCAATAGAATCAACCAATCTGTCAATTCTGGGCAATGGATAACAATCTTTGGGACATGCCGTATTCAAGTCTGTAAAATCTATACACATTCGCCACTTTCCGTTTGCCTTTTTAACCATGACCGGGCATGCCAACCAAATAGGGTAGGCTATCTCTTCAATTATCCCAGCCTTTAACAATTTCTCCACCTCTTCTACTACGGCTTTCTCTTTTTCCGCTGATAAGTATCTTACCCTTTGTTTAAATGGATCGATATTAGGATCAGCGTTAAGGCAATGCATAGCCACATTCTCATCTACCCCGCTCATATCTTCCGGCTTCCATGCAAAAATGTCAAGGTTTTCCCGTAAAAAACTTATCAAGCTTTCTCGCTCAGTAGGGTTTAGCTGTCCCCCAATCTTAACTTTCTGTTCAGGGAAGGCATCATTAATCACTACCTCTTCTAATTCTTCTGAGGCCTGGATATCTGGCTCATCTTGCACCTGCAACGTATCCACCACTATTTCTCGCCTTTTGATCCTTTTCCATGACCCGGACATTGTTTTTTCTCTGTCATCAGCCCTGTTGAGCGGCAACCCATCTGGTGTCTCCATCTCTATTTCTTCACATTCTTCTTCCGACATAACTTCCTCTATTACGGGCTCTTCTACTCGAACAAATTGCACTACCCTGGACCAATCTATTTCGGCTTGAACTAGAATCAAGTCCATCTGATTTTTTTTTCATAAAGCCACATTCTCATCTTTATGCCCTTCCTCATCATCAGCTTCCTCCACCATATACGTATTCTCCAATCCTGCCGCAGAACAATCAGTGCTTTTATATATGGGAATTATTGTCGTTCCTTCCCGCATACTCGGCGTATTCTCCCAATCCATGCTTTCCTCTGCATCAGCTATCACATTAACCCCCGTATCCTTAATAACCAAAGCATTGGTTAAGGAATTTGTGCTTTCCATCTTTCCTTTCTGTATCTCCAACCGCTTTTTCATGACTTCCATAACGTTACTAGTTATACATCCAATTCCCTTTGGGTTTGGAAATTTAACCCTCTGATGTGGAATGGATACCACCATTTCAAAGGTTTGCATGAACGGAATGCCAATGATTGCATTGCAGCGGGATACTAAATCTATCACCATGAACTCCACAGTTCTCGTCCTAGTCAATTCTCCTTCGCCAATTTCCACTGCTAAGGCTATAGTACCATTCACTTTGACTGTGTGATTGGTAAACCCTTCTAGGAACCCTTTGTAAGGAACCAGATTCGCCTCCGTGTAATTCATCTTTTTGAAAGCATCGTAATACAGAATGTTGCGGCTTGCTCCCGAATCCACTAACACTCTATGCAAGATATTGTTCCCCGGGTAAATCGTTATCACCAAAGGTTGGCTTGCATGGGTTACCGTCACAGCCAGCTCTTTCCTGGTGAAACTAATGACTCTTTCTTCTTGTGGAGGATAGGCGGAAATATTAAAAGTATGTGAAAGTGTCATAATTTGCTGGTTTAGTTGGCCTATACTTACGGGTTGATGATGACAGGTATCACATTCCTCCCATCTTGTCGGACCTCTTGGTTTGCTGGCAACACGTATTCCCGCAACTCCCCTTGATCAATCCGCATTTGGATGACCCTCTTCAAATTATAACAGTCGTCCGTCATGTGCCCCCTATCCTGATGATACTCACAAAAGCTATTCTGGTCTTGTTTGGATCTCTCCGGCATTGGAAAAGCCGGAGGGAGTTGTACAGCACGCAGGATCTCGCTCGGTCTGGCGTTCAACTTATCAAACTTGATTATTTTCCTGGGTCCTCGTCCACCATTTCGTCCTCCGCCACGTCCTCCTTGGTTTCCTCCTCTTCCCGCCGGCTCACCCCTTTCTGGCTTGACATACTCAATTCTATCTTTCATGCTATTTTTTGGAGCAGCCGATGGCGCTGCAGGAATTTCTTCAACATCGTCGCCCCCGCAATAACCCCTAACTCGCTCATAGAGCTCCTTTAGGGTTTGCGGCAACCTCATTCCCAATTCCCTTTTAAAATGTCCTGAGGCTACCCCTGCCATGTATAGCATTATGATATTTCTGTCATCTATGTCAGAAATGCGGTTAACAATTTTCATGAACCTCTCCGTGTATCCCGCAATCCCTTCGCCGACTTTCTGCCTTATTCCGCACAATTCCTGTTTAACGGCGGGTTGGGCTCCCGTGGCTCCAAATTTTTTGATAAACTTTCGCTTGAAATCTTGGTAGCCTAAGATCGATCCTGCGGGCTGCAGTAAAAACCAATCTAAGGCATGCTCCGTCAACGTACTTGCAAAAGTTCTGCAGAGTATGGCTTCGTCTCTTGTCAGAATAGTCATAGTGACCTCAAAACCCCCAATATGCGTCCTAGCCGCAGTATGACCATTATATTTTTCCAGATTTGGTAATCTAAAACGGGATCGGGATGTGCCTCCTGAATATACTTTGCAAAAGGAGCCAAAAACGAATCCCTGTCATCCTCACGCTGCCCCTTCTCCAATTTGCCTAATCTCCTTGCAAACTCTTGCAACCATCCCGCTTCTTCCGGCTGTCCTTGAATCCTGCCGCCTAATCGACTTCCTTCGAAGCGATTTCCGCCTTCCTGATTTGAGGCGGTATCCTCCTCCCCTTCACATTCATAATAGAACGACTCTCCAGCGGCGGTACCTGGCTGGTAATAAATTCTCTTCTTAATTCCATTTTCCATAACAACTTGAGGATTCCGCTTGGGGATCACCCCCGATTTCCCTCTCCAATCCGCCTGCTCTGGGATCCTACCTTGCTCCTTATCCTTTCCTTTGTTTCTGTACCCCTCAAGAATGGCTTCAGTGCGTCCTCCTTTCTGGACGTTCTCTGTTAGTCGCCCTAGTCGCTGCGGGACTAGAGTCGGAACATTACCAAGTTCCTTCAACCGGTCATTGTTTGCAATTAATTGCAATAACCACTTGTTTTGGTTTTGCAATCGCTCGATTTCAGCAGTCGCCGCGTCCTCCACTATCAATGAGTTGCCTCGGTCACCCTCATCTCCAGCTTCATCTAGCAATTCCACCCTTTCTCTGACCTCCCTATCCACCCTTGCTCGATTCATATCTCCTGCTGCGGCTTCTGTTGGCTGCTCCGTCGGAACTCCAGCTGGGGTTGAGCCACCGGCACCTGCTGGCTGACCTGATAAAAACCCAGCTATCATATTCTTCAATGGAGTTCTTTGAATCATAGTGCAGTTACAATTCTTCTAGAACGGAAAAATTAATTGACAATGACAAACTCTGTTTCCCCAAGACGCAAAATACAGAAAAACGGACTGGAATTCGAAGGAACAGAAAACAACGAATTCAACGAAAATAACGATCCAAACAAGGTCAATCAAAGAAAGAAACTCAGTCCCGGCAACGGAACCAACTAATTGTACCGAAAATAAGGAGATATCCCAATAGCAACAAAACTAAGGAAATCGACCTTTTCTTTGATAGGGACCTGCACACAAGAGACAAACATAAACTGCGCCGGGGGCTCTCCGGCAGAAGCCCCTCCGGCGTGAGAATCAATTCACGGAATAATCTCTAAGTACAAAATAATCAAAGTGTATTGTGTGCGTACTTGAACATACCTGCCAAAATGAACGAAGGCTCCCTTTTATGCATCGTTGTCAGGTGCACCACACGTGCTTCTCGTCATGTGCCTTGCGCATGTCCTTTCCATGTGATGCTCGTGAATATTTCCAGCTGTCTTTCTCTGATTGGTTCTCACGCTTTTCCATGCAGGGACGTTAATTTCTGACATATTCTGTTATTATTGATCGGATATTGTGGGGGACCACTTCATATGATTAGTTATACAAACAAACTTGAAGATTGGTGCGACATGCCACTTATTCTTATGTCGCTCCCATCCGCAAGCCGACAATACATTAATTGGGCCTCTTTTTTTTGCCAAGCATAGGGCCTTCACGATGTTACTTCCTGATGATGACTTCGGCCCACCCCGCTTGGATTCACTTATGGATTACATCCAATACCATAATCATTTAAATAATAAGGCCTTTATTTTTGGCGACATCAACTAGTTTTATAATAAATGCATGTAATAGGCTTTATAAAGGAACGTAACACTCTTTTTTTTCAAATGTAACACTTTTTTTAGAAAAATAACATAACATTGACAAAACTAACTAATGTTACATTTTATAATAAATGAATGTAACATTTTTTTTTCCTCAATTGTAACAGTTTATATTATTAACATTATATCTAAATTGTAACAATTTTTATTGAGAAAATAACAATTGAGATGCAAACCTGATTATATACATGAATTTTTACTTTTCTTAAAAAAAAAGAAAGTAACATTTACTAAATAAAAATGTTACATTCATCTATATAGAAAATTATAATCATATATGCACTTTGTTACACTTCAAATATAACTTTTTCTGACCACAAAAACTATCAAACTATTTAAATTTTCTTGCAAAAGTGCTGTTACATTTGACAGTAAAAAGTGTTACTTTTTGAATATGAAACTGTAGTTACTTTTATTAAAAGAGAGTGTTACATCTCAGTTGACGAGCAGCTCATATTTTTGTGTGTTAAAAATATGTTTTTTTTAAAAAAAAAAAAAAAAACTTATCATGACCTATCTAGTTTGATTCGTCTTGTCGAGACGAACAAGACAGTATTTTTTCTGAGCTATAAATCTCAATATGTAAGATTTTAAAGTTTTTTGACGTTTTTTTTTTTTTAATGACACTTGTCACGATTTGAGAAAAGATGAAGGTTGGACCGGACGGGTTTGGCGGGTCGGGCGGGTGCAGCCATAGGTTTGGCATATATCCGCTTTTCGTGTTCTTTTTTGAATGACACTTGTCTATCTCACTAGTATCAGTACTTGAAAGTAGACATGTCCAAATAGAACCGGGAACCGACGGAACCGGCGGGTAGAACCGGAACCGAGAACCGGCGAGAACCGGGAACCGCCGGAACCGGGAACCGAACGTAACCGAGAACCGGATTGAAACGGTTCGAATACGAATCCAACATATTTAGAACCGAGGAACCGGCGGAATTGGGAACCGAACGGTTCTCTGCATCAGATGACTTTAAAGATGTTTGATCATTATGGTAGGTTGGCTGCTAGCTAATATATATACTGATATACATACTCCCTTCGTCCCAAAATACTTGTAGTTTTAAGATTTTCACACAAATTAAGAAAAAAAAATTAATACATGTGTAATGGAGTATATTACTCTTGGAACATTTCAAGTATCAAGACAATTTAATACTTTTGCAATGACAACACTATCATAAATAAGGGTATATTTGATAAACAATGTCAAAAATGTATAGATAATAGCAAAACTACAAATATTTTGGGACAAACCTCAACTCCTTAAACTACAAGTATTTTGAAATGGCAGGAGTATTACATTTTAAACTACAAATATTTTGGGACGGAGGGAGTATTACGTACTTATTAGATGGTGAGATGGAACCGGTGGAACCGTCGGAACCGGAACCGGAACCGGCGGATAGAACCGGGAACTGGGAACCGGATTAAGATGGTTCGAATACGGTTCCGGCCATTTGGGAACCGGAACCGGAACGGGAACCGAATGGACATGTCTACTTGAAAGGCAGTACCGACATGCTTAATTAATAAACACGAAAAGCGGTACCAAGTCAAAAAAGCAGGAAAACAAAATAAAGCAACATTGACTATCAAACACAAAACAATATCAATATCAATATCTTTGAATATGGAATACTCCCTCCGTTTAATGTAAATTGAGATTTATTTCTCTTTTCATCAGTTTTACCTCAATTGAGACTGTCCAAAATGACAAACTTTTAATATTTTATATTCACCCAACCCACCCATTTAACCCCACTAATTCTCTCTTCATTTTCCACCACTCATTTTATCCAACCAACACTACTATTTACCCCACTCATTCCCTCTCTTCATTTTCCACCACACATTCACTACTTTCTCTTAATTATTGTGCCATTTTTTTTGTCTCAATTCACATGAAACGGAGGGAGTAACTCACATTACATGTGTAATTGTTTGAACCAAGAGAAAATTTTGGGGGAAACTAGTTTCTCCATAAGTTATAAAAAGTCCTGTTTTTATAGGGTTTAAGGTTTATGGTTTAGAGTTTAGGGTTTAGGGTTTAAGGCTTAGGGTTTTAGGTTTGGGGTTTAAGGTTCAAAAACATGACTTTTTATAACTTATGGAGGAACTAGTTTCCTCCAAAACACGCTCTTGAAGCAAACCTCCAAATTCACTTTCCAACTCCACCCATATAGCATTGCAATCACACTAGCATCTTTGTCGTTAGTTGTGTGGTTAAAATTAATTAAATAATAAATTTTTGTTTATAAATCCTTAAGTGATACAGTCATTTATTAATAAAAACACACATTTTCTAAACTAAACAATACATCTATCTTTAAAAATAAATTACCTAAACGGGCCACCAACCGCCCTCCGGCCACCTGCCAACCACCAAGCGCCACTTTTTAATAAATAAAAATATATTGTTGTTGATTGTGTTTAAACTCTTGACCACTTGGTCTAAAGTGAACATCTTTACCACCATGCCAAGTTACACTCTAGTTTCTTTTGTAAACTATTATATATTTAACACAAAAATATTTTTTAAGTGTGTGGTTAGGAGATTCTTCACAGTTGATTATAGACAATTGCTAAATTTTTAATAAAAATAAATTGTTTTACCATTTGTTCGAGGTTATATGAGTGCATGTTCAATTTTAAACCTTAAACTTTTTGACCTTAAACAACTGTAAAATTGGGTTATTAGTTGTTTCACACACAACCTAGCATTTATCAATCAATTGTGAAAAATTAGGTGATTAATTTCTCAGTTATTATATTAAACAACTGAGAAATGCATGTCTCATTTATTATACTCAAACTTATGTGTGAACAACTGAGAAATGCATGTCCCAATTATTATACTAAACAACTGTGAAATGCATATCTCAGTTATTATACTCAACTCATATGTGAACAATTGTGAAATGCATGTCCCAGTTATAATACTCAACTCCTTTGTGAACAACTGTGAAATTCATGTCTTAATTATTATTTGGACAGTGATACACATAGGGAAACTCAAAGGGAAAACTCATAGTGAAACATTTTAAACCGTTGGATGAGTTTTTATTAGTGGGGCTCACAAACATTTATTACAATCCAACGGATTACAGTGTTTCACTATGAGTTTTCCCTTTGAGTTTTCACTATACATATCATTATCCTTATTATTTTCAACTCGTGTGTGAACAACTCTGAAATGGATATCCTAGTTATAATACGTCGTTATGGTGGTTGTTACGGTGGTTGTAGAGGAGGTTGGGGAGGAGGTGGTTACGGTGGTGGAGGAAAGGGTGGAAGTTGGGGAGGAGGTGGTTATGGTGGTGGAGGTTGGGGAGGAGGGGGAGGAGGTTATGAAGATGTACAACCCTAAAATGTTTCCCTAGGAAGGGATTTATTTAAAGAAGGATCAAATAAAAGCAAGAAATTACATTCATAACAACAACCACAACAACAACAATAACAAAAGAAAATGATGTCACAATTACAACCTTGGACCTTATTTATAATAACCACTAAATACATTATTTTACCTCACATGGGAAAGTGAGAGTAACGCTCCTTATTTAGTAGTAGTCCCAAATATGCCCATTTGCATGCATTTTTAAGTAATTAATTTTGCATGCTAATTCATCATCAACATAATCATCAGTTGTGAGGCTGCACCTCAGTAGCTTCACAGCAATGTCCATGGCAGTAATGATGACAATGGCCTCGACCTTTACCATAACCTCCACCTCCGCCTTTACCATATCCTCCACCACCTTCTTTACCATAACCTCCACCACCGCCTCCACCTTTACCTCCGCCATAGTATCCATCTTTTCCATGATTGTCATTTTCTAACCCATTTCCACCTTCAGCTACATCAACTGCATCCACAACATAACTTCCAAGTGTTAAGGCAAGCTAGTGTGAGGTATATATCAAAAATGTAGTACGGAAAAGATAGACAAAAAAGGAAAGACTAGTGCTTGAATTTATGTTTATAAGTTTGATTCAATCTAACGAAGATAAGTAAAAAAAAAAAAGAAACTCACGGGCATCCTTGGAAGTAATGGAAGCGTCGGCCAAGTCCCTAGCGGCCGCCTCTGAGGCAATGAGAAGAGCAATGGCAAGAGAAATGCCCAAAAGAAGAAAGATCTTAGAAGCCATTTTTGTAACTATGTTTGAGAAGATAAATGGAAGAAAGGTGAGAATGCTAGTGTGTTCTTGTCTCTATTTATAGAAAGGGAGAGAGGGAGAGAAAGAAAGATAAAGAGAGAGAAAGGTTATTACTTTGGTCGCAACAGATCGGAAGCTTGTGCAGTTAGATCACACAACAACAATTAACCAGTATCCAACTCGCTTAAATTACTACCTCTGCCCCACCAAAATGAATGACCGAGATTTCCTCTTGATCAAAAGCAAATTTGGTCATTAATTTTGGGTAGGACTGTAAATTTGGCAATCATATCTTTAATATGAACAAATCTAACGGACAGAAACCGAACTGTAGACACAAGCCCCATATCCGATCATAACATAGTTGAGTGGTGGAGAGCTGGTTTTTAGTCCGATGGAAAATGTAAAATGTCAAACTGGAGGGGGTGAACTGGGGGCTCAGTAAGAAAATGGATACACAATATCACAGAAGCCAATGAAACACAAACACTAAATAACAATGTCCATGAAATTATAAATATGGACATGCCAATAAGACTCTCATTTTCATAAACCAAACATCAATCGATTATCATACTTTACAGTCCGATGTCCTAATTATGTTCGTGCCCAGTGGCTTAACCATGATACTCAAATTCAATCGTTGGCCGCCCTCTCGGAGCCGGACCCAACGCAAACGCAATAACCAAGTCCACTGCGACCGTCACATAATTTGCTACATCGCAACTATTTTATATAACAAATCTCATATTTGAGAGCAATTAACACACAAAGCATGCTTTCCAAACAACTGTAATATTTACCGAGCAATTTCAATTCCAAAGCATTTATCAAATGAGACCGAACAAATGATATACGTATCAATAATACGGAGTACTTCGATAAGACGGGTATAAAAGAAAATGACACGGAATCAATACTGCGTAGTCTCCCTTACTTCATAATGCTAAAAACGAATCCCCACAAACAACTCGGGATCAAACCTCAAACCAAATAATTTCCTACAATTAACCCCATTCAAGTTTGCTAAACTGATGTTCACTTTCTCTCAAAATTACTCTCACGGTTCACAATTAAATTTTCAATACTCAGCGGTGTAAAAATTTTGATGAGTCACCTTTAGTACAATAAGAATTTCAATTGTTGGCAACTAGAAATGATTCATGAGATAACTTAAGGGTCCCACCACTGAAACCAAAATAGTTTCTCTATTTCATAAATTTCGTACACCCCATTTTCTATTTTTCTTTTTTTTTCTTTTCTCGATCCGTCCCAAAATAAAGTATTCATTTTACTTATTTTTATTTTTAAACTAAATTGACCAACTTAATTTCGGTATGTCACATTAGAATCACTCCAGCAGATTTTCGCAACAGCGCTAAAACTCAGACAATGAAATGTAAAAAATCTATGACATAATGTAATAGTCCCTCCGTCCCACCTCACTTGAGACTTATTCTTTTTGGGCTGTCCCACTTCATTTGAGACTTCCTAAAATAGTCATTTTTTTATAATTTTATATTCAGTCTACCTGTGAATACCCCTTTCCGATGAAGCGACGCATGAGAAGTATCTTGTGATTATTTTTATTTACAAAGGGAATATTCATAACGACGTTAAAATTATGAGAGTCGCCACGCCGTTTTAATTAAAGCCAAAACATTGAAAAAAGCATTTTTAGTGGGTTCGGGGGTCAAATTACAACAAGAGAAGAATATTGGACGTTATCACTCCTATTGCCCGAATTGATCGGTCTTTCTATCATGATGAATGTGTTAGTAGTGTGTTGGTGATTTAGACCGGATCCGAAGATTGCCTACGTTCCTCTCAATGTGAGAAGCTCAGGTCAGCGTAGTTCGCAGAGAATTAGAATAGGCAGAAGAATCGGGATCATGCATAATGATGGGGGAAATTACCTAAAGATTAGGGTTTAGAAGTAGTTCCTAGATCATCCCCGGGTTGATGAACCCTCGATCATCATCGGCTATGAAATAACATGTAAACATGAAGATCGCAACCCTAAATATAACATAAATAAGGTTTTAATCTATGAATACGAAGAACATGCGAAGAAATATTATGAACGTATGAATGTGCATGCAAATAATATGAAGAAACCATGAATAAACATGCAAGAACATGAATATAAAAGATCTACATTAAAAATGATGCAAGAACATGAAGAAAAAGTTAGAACACTTACCTATGTTGGCAAGAAATAAACCTTGGATCTTCTTGAGTGTTTGAATGCTTATTAGAGAGCAAAATAGTGTTTAAGAACTCCAAAATTCGTACTTAGAGCTCTCAAAATCGGACCGTAAACCAATAGCATGGGATTGGTTTATATAGTAAGCTGATGGGAAGATCTGATGGTCAGGATCATCCAGCGCAAAGGTGGCCGCCTGGCCATGGTTGAAGCCGGTGACAAGAGTGGCCGCGTGGCCAAGATCAACGCGCAGCAAGGTTGGCCGCGTGGCCAAGGATGCCGGCTGACTTGATTCTTAAACTAGGGTTTCTGCATGGTTTTAAGGAAACCATTTGTTACCTATTTTGATAGATTTTGTCATAAATGAGATATTTTGAGAATCCGAGACAAGTCTTTGCAAGGTTTCTAATTCCTATAAAGTCCTTGTATTTTTGGGAAAGTCCTAATAAACTCATTTTCAGGTCGGGTACTAACACTACCCCACCCACTCATTCCCTCTCTTTATTTTCCACCACACAATTTATTCAAATAACCTACTTTTAACCTCACTCATTCTCTACCACACATTTTCGTTATTTTATTTGTTTTCCTTAGTTATCGTACCCACCTCTTAAGTGTCAGGTGAGGTGGGACGGAGGGAGTACATGTTTTACATTTACTATTAAATGTTTTACACATGACATTTTAATACAAAATGTATTTTTATATCTCTTCGAAATGCTTTACATCTGAGACGGAGGGAGTTTGGTTTTTTTTTTTTTTTTTTTTCCTCCTCGGCCGCCTTAGTGTATGAATAAATTGTGTAACAAGTGGTAGAAGCCAATTTAGGTAGGGATGACCAAACACGGTTCCGGTTACGGTTCCGGTTCGACTTTTATGTGAACCTTAACCGGCCCTTGGTTACATCGGTTCCGGTTCCGGATGTCACAATACGGTTCCGGTTCGATTCCGGTCCGGTTCCGGTTCGGTTCCACGATTCATTTTTTGATGGATTTTTAACGGTTAATTCTGATGAAACTGTTAGAAATCTGTCAAAAACACATTTTTATTATTTTCATTCACTGATTTTGGCAAAAAAATCAGTCAAAACACAACTTTTCTTGTCAACTTTCCATTAGTAACGGTTAATTCTAATGAAACTGTTAGAAATCTAATGATTTTGATGGTTTTTTAACGGTTTTACTGACGGTTCAGACGGTTCCGGTTCGCGGTTTGGTTGGGCGGTTCGGAACCGCCGGTTCACGGTTTTTTGGGGGGTTGAACCTTAACCGGCCCTTATCCAAAACGGTTCCGGTTCCCACGGTTCCGGTTTTCGTGGCGGTTCATGGCGGTTACGGTTTTTTCGGTTCCGGTTCCGGTCCGGTTTGGCCATCCCTAAATTTAGGTAGGGAATAGGATTTACACGTGAAGTAGAAGTAAGTGTCGTGTCACTTGTCTGTCGGCCGGGGCCATGAATGTCATATATGCTACTCCAGTTTTTTAAAATGGGATATGCGAATATTCATATCAATATGCGGTAAAAGAAAATCATAATTTTAAATTTTGCTAGGGGTAAAAGATGATTTGAAATTACTCAATCAAAAGTTTGTTGTAGTTCTATTAAAAAAAATAATAAAAAATTGTTGGCATTTTAGCTCATGGCCAGATTTGGTTAGGACATGTGCCAACTATGCTTCAAAATTTTTGATGCCAACTTAATGTTTAAATGTGTTGGACTAAAAAATCAACTAGTCTCTATCTCATACTCTTTCCCTTCCGCTTTAAATTATAAAAATTGTCATACAAATACACAACTACAGAAAAAAAAAATGTTGGTACGTATTAGCCATATGAGATTATATATCTTTACTTAGATTTAAAAAAAGTTTACGAACTTCAATATGCACTATTTGAATTATTATCATACAATTCCAGTTGCGTAAGTTGAAGCCATTGGATTTCTTATAATATAGGTTATTATATGGGCAAATTGCAGATTGGTGACCTGAGTTTGTTTCATGTTTGCAATCTCCAACCCGAGATTTTAATTGTTGCAATTAGGCACCTAAGTTTGTCAATTTGTTGCAATGTGGTGAATAAACTAACTTTTCGTTAATTTTTTAACGAACCTAAGCACATGTGCCTCGTACATGACTTTTGAGAAGGACAATCTTTTCAATTCGTGATGGCTGAGCAAGGAAAATCTTGTTTTTCCAAAATTTAAAATTTTATTTTTTATTATTTTTTAAATATTGATTTTTTAATTTTGTTTTAAATTTGAAAATTTAATAACATCTTGAAGGTTGAATATCTAATTTTTAGAAATATATTTCATTGAAAAAGATTAAAAAAATTTGTTTTCTCAATTTTAAATATATTTTCTCAACTTAATGTTTAAGGTTAATATAGTGTGTATACATAAAAATGTTGTACTCATTTAATTCATGTACAAATAAGTGTATGAGATGGGTAATTTTTTTTATTCTTCTCTTTATTTTCAAAAGCTTGCAAGTTGACCCCCTCAGTAAACACGTGCCTTGCTTAGCCATCACGAATTGACAAGATTGTCCTTCTCAAAAGTCATGTGCGAGGCACATGTGCTTAGGTTCGTTAAAAAATTAACGAAAAGTTTGTTTATTCACCACATTGCAACAAATTGACAAACTTAGGTGCCTAATTGCAACAATTAAAATCTCGGGTTGGGGATTGCAAACATGAAACAAACTCAGGTCACCAATCTACAATTTGCTCGTTATTATATTGAATACGTGAATTGTTATTTTGATTAACATTCTATATAACCCATTTTCTTAATTATTGAAGGACCTTATTAAAATAAAAAAAAAATTATAATATTTGGAGCTTATGTTGATTGTGTGGATTGTTCTTTTCTTAGCTATTTATTTTATATTTTAAATTAAAAACAAATTTTTAATTTAAGCAAATTTAAAAATTATTTAAAGAAGATAGACGTTATACCTAAAACATTAAATAGTTAGGATTTAAAAAAAAAAATGGTTTGAATCAGAACATATTTGAGGGTTAATATTGTGTCAAGAAAATGTATACAATTAAAAAAATCATGAAAATTAATTTATATATCTTAAATGACTAAATTAAAAGTAATTTTTGTTGCTATATTTTAGGCACTTTGAAATTTGAACTATGATGTATTGTTAACATAATTGTAACAACCTTATTGGATGATGATAAGTAGAATGCCACATGGAATTATGATATGGAATTCTATGTGGCGCATTGTGGGAAGAGTAGGTTTTGGGGAAACTAGTTCCTCCATAAGTCAACTTTTTAACCCTTAAACCCTAAACCTTAAACCCTATAAAAACAGGACTTTTTATAACTTATGGAGGAACTAGTTTCCCAAAAAAAATTCTGATGTGGGAATACATAAAAACTCTCTTTTATTATAAAAATAGATGCCCAAACTCATTTTTGTGAATTAAAGTGGGAAGGAGGGAGTATTGTCAACAGTACTCATTTTGTCTCTAAATGAATCTTCAAATTTCATTTTAAAAGACATCTGATTTTTTTTTATTTCTTACAATTTTGTGGCAAAGATTTATATCTAATCATGTAATTTTCTTTACAAACATTTAGTTTTGCAAGTATAAAGAGATTAGTGAAAAAAATGGCAAAAAAAAAAAAAAAACAATTATCAAACAAAGTTATTCTTTTTTTTAAAAAAAAAAATATTCATTTTAAGACAAATTTTTTCTTCTCAAAATGGACTTCAATGATCAATTTAAGGGCAGAAAAAGAGTAACATAATTATCAAATGTTGGCTATAGAATGAAGCGCTGTAATACTCACAGAAATAGTTTCTAATCTGGTAATGGATATTATTGAATAAAAGCATCATGCATGACGAAATGGGGAATGACATTTTGTCCATCTTTGCCCATATACTTCCTCCGTCCCACCACAAGTGCTACTAATTTCCTTTTCGGTCCATCCCACCACAAGTGCTACTGCCCAAAATGGAAATGTTTTAATATATTTATATTCAACAACCCCACTATTTAACCTCACTCATTCTCTCTCTTCATTTTTCACCACTCATTTTATTCAACCAACACTACTATTTACCCCACTCATTCTTTCTCTTCATTTTCTACCACACATCCAATAACTTTTTCTTAATTATTGTGCCCCACAAGTTGGTAGCACTTGTGGTGGGACGGAGGGATGGGACGGAGGGAGTATTGACGAGGGCTCCATTCCATTAATAAATTTACGCATGAATCCAGTGGGAGAACTTCAAACTTCTTTGAACCCCCCCCCCCCTTTTTTTTAAAAAAAAATATTTGATATTTCCATAACCTTTCATTCAAATTTAAAATGAAAAAGTCATTTCCAACTATTCTTGTGTATCCTACCTCGTATTACTTATGTCTAATGATTATTAACTATTAAACAAAATGTTATCAATGTAATGACAACATTATTACAGAAAATGATTGGACGGTAATACCGAAATAAGATTGCCTAATTATTGTTATGTTATCTGAATTTTGACTCAACTATCGAGCTGATGAATTTTTTTTTGGTCGTACTTGATAGAGATATATCAGAATCAAAACCTGATTAGTATACCTTATTTATCTTCTCTGTAAATATAGATTAGATCTTTACTATAGTTAGGACTCTACGTTACTTGTGACTCAAGTCACTCATCTTGTATATATATGCGGCTCATATAGAATAAAATCATAATGGCTTTTATTCAATATTTGTGTTATTCAAATTCTATCATGGTATCTAGAGCTTAGATCCATTTTTTTTTTCAAAACCCTAATCCTCTATCTCTCTTCTCCGCCTCCTCTCTCATGGCTTCGGCCGAAACATCTATTCTACTACCCAATTTTGTCGAGCCTACCAAACCCTTAGTAGCCATCTCTCTCTCCCATATTCTCAAACTAACTTCCACCAACTACATTAAGTGGAAGATCCAGATTGAAGCCACCCTCTTAGGCCATGATTTGTACAATTACATCGATGGCACACTTACAGCAACATCTCTATATATTCCTGCCGCCACAACTACAACCACCACCGCCGAAGCTACACCCGAAAAGACACCCGCCCCACTAGTCAAAAATCCAGCCTACTCCACATGGTTCAGACACGATAAACTCATCCTAGGGGCTCTCGCCGGAACCCTCTCTCCCTCTCTTGTCCCACTCATCTCTCAATCCAACACTACCTATGAAGCCTGGACCACCCTAGCTAAAACCTACACAACCCCTCCCGTGGACATCTAAAGCAACTCAAAGATCGCCTTCGTAACATCACCAAAGGTCCACGATCAGTTTCCGAATACATGCAGGAAATAAAACTTTGTTCTAATCAATTGACCTCCCTTGGACGACCAATTGATCCTGAAGACCTCATCGACCGTATTTTGGAACAACTCAATGACCCCGATTTTGATACCGTTGTCACCGCTGTCCAGAGCATGGAAAACACTATTACCTTCAACGAGCTTCACGAGAAATTAATAAACCGAGAATTAACCATCAAACACAAAACCCAAACCCCTCCATCCTTTCCAGCCGCAGTAAACTACACCACTAAAAACCATACCCGAAACACAAACAACCGAAACCCTACCCCCTACCAACCCGTCGCCTACCCCACCTAAAAATCCTAACTTTCCCAATCAAAGACCGAATTCCTCTTATAAAGGGATATGTCAATGGTGCAGAAACAATGGCCACTTCATGTCTCAATGCAAATCTTTTCGTCAACAGTTTCCTAATGCAGTGTTCCCTACCCCACCCCTCAACCACAACAACAATAACTTCTCCCCTAGACCACCTTACCGTCAACCTCTGAACAATCAACCATCCACCCATACCTCTATTGTCCACAATCCATCCTCCTCCTCTTGGCTACTAGATAGTGGCGCGACTCACCATGCCACCAATGACCTCAACACGCTAGATCTTTACTCCCCTTACACGGGCACAGAAGAACTCTTCATTGGCGATGGATCCAGCCTCTCCATCAATAACACGGGTTCAACTTCTATCTCATCTCACAATCTTTTATTTTAAAAAATGTTCTTCATGTTCATCTCTCTCTCGCAACATCCTTTCTATATCTCAATTCTGTCTTGATAATAATGCATCTATCACCTTCTCACCCAATTCTTTTGTTGTGAAGGACCTTCGAACCGGTCAAATCCTTCACCAAGGTCAACCTAAGTCTGGCGTCTATGAGTGGCTTCCCTCTTCACCAATGCTTCATTCCACTGCTCTTTCTTCCACCTTGGACTGACACCATCGTTTAGGACACCCCTCTCCTCCTATTTTACGACAAATTAGCAAAAACTCTAGTTTTCATTTTCCTAATTCTATTTCGTTCAACTGTAATGCTTGTGACTGCAACAAAAGTCACAAACTTCCTTTTTATGACAATACAATTCAGTCTCATGGTCCACTTGATGTGATTTACAGTGATGTCTAGACATCTCCATTGCATTCCTTTGATGGTTTTAAATACTAATCATCTTTGTAGACCACTTTTCAAAATATATCTGGTTCTACCCGTTAAAACATAAAGATGATGCTCTTCCTATCTTTTCTAGGTTCAAGAACCTTGTTAAAAAAAATCAATCGTCCCATCATTACCATTTACAGTGATAATGGTGGCGAGTACATTGGTCTGTGTTCGTTCCTGTTGGGTTTCGTGCAATCATGCGCAGCGGAAGATAGACATGAATAAAACCCAATAGCCTAGATCCGCTATGAACAATAATTCATAATAACAAGATGAAAGAAACTAACCCTTGTAGATCGTTATGTAAAACTTGGATTAAGCGTTAAGATGAACGCCCTCTACCGGTGATCCACACAACGAACAGATTTCAAGAACGCCTTCTTGAACTTGACTGCTAGGTCTTCGGATTGATCAACGATGTTGAAGAACGATTCTTTAAAGCTCCTAATTATTATTGTGACTTGATAATTGAGATTAATCAATCACAATAACCCAAGAATATAATGTGTGATTTCTCTCTCTAGGAAAGACTTTTAATTGATCAAATCAACAACCAAGGAACAATTCCCGTCAGTCTGTATTTATATTCAAGGGGTTTCAAAAACCTTTTAGGACTTAGGTTTTCTTGTTCAACAAGAGTTTTCCTAAAACTGATTCTGCCGGGAAAAACCATCTGTACGGATGTTTCTGGAAGCATCCAGATTCAGCCGTACGGATCCTTTCAGCAGGATCCAGTTTACATCGTTTTTCGCTCCTTTTAATTATCTGTTCTGCGTGTGTGACCCAATAGGATTATACTAAGTTGGAAACAAGTCCGAACCAGTCAAACCTCATAAGTCATAAGCGGACTCTAGCAAGCCATTATGACTACCCAATTAGTATAACTTTGAACTCCAAAGTTTCCTAAAATAGAACATAACACAATCTCTTTGTTACACGATGTCTATTGAACGTAAGCCATGGTCAATGGTCAACTTACATTTGTTCAATGCTTTCTCGATCCCGAATGTATTAATGTATCGAATACCCATAGACCTAACATGACCATCATGGTTTGCTTGCGGAAGACCCTTTGTCAATGGGTCTGCAATATTATCATCAGTTGGTACTCTGCATATATTTACGTCTCCTCCATCAATGATCTCTCGAATGATATGAAAACGCCTAAGTATGTGTTTGAATTTCTGATGCGATCTAGGATCCTTTGCTTGAGCAATAGCACCATTATTATCACAATAAAGGTCTATTGGATTAGCAATGCTAGTAACCACCTCTAGTTCACCAATGAACTTTTTAATTCAAACAGCCTCTTTAGCAGCATCGGATGCAGCAATATACTCAGCTTCAGTTGTAGAATCTGCTACGGTACTTTGTTTAGAACTCTTCCAGCTAACAACACCTCTATTGAGCACAAATACAAATCCAGATTGTGATCTAGAATCATCCTTGTCAGTTTGGAAGCTTGCATCAGTGTAACCACTTACAACAAGATCATCTTCCATTCCTCCATATACCAAGAACGAATCTTTAGTCCTTCGCAAGTACTTAAGAATCGTCTTGACTGCAATCCAGTAACTCTCACCAGGATCTGATTGGTATCTGCTCGTCATGCTCAAAGCATACTAGACATCGGGTCTAGTACATATCATGGAATACATGATGGATCCAATAGCAGAAGCGTATGGAATCCCAATCATTATCTCACGCTCATCAGTTGTCTTAGGACACTGATTCTTGCTTAGAGATATGCCATGACCTACTGGAAAATTTCCTCACTTAGAGTTTTCCATGCGGAATCTCTTAAGAACTTTGTCAATATATGTATCTTGACTTAAACCAATCAATTTCTTGGATCTATCATGATAGATCCTTATGCCAAGGATGTAGGAGGCTTCTCCCATATCTTTCATTGAGAAACACTTTCCTAACCATGTTTTTACAGACTGCAGTACAGGAATATCGTTTCCAATGAGTAATATGTCATCAACATATAGCACAATAAATAGTACTACGTTCCCACTAATCTTCTTGTATATACAAGGTTCATCTTCGTTCTTGATGAAGCCAAACTCTTTGACCGATTCATCAAATCGAAGATTCCAACTCCTAGAGGCTTGCTTTAATCCATAGATGGATCTTTGCAACTTGCATACTTTGTTAGAATTTTCTGGAATTACAAAACCTTCAGGTTGTGTCATATAAACATCCTCAAGTAAGTTCCCGTTAAGGAACGCTGTTTTGACATCCATTTGCCATCTCTCATAGTCAAAATATACGGCTATGGCAAGTAAAATTCTTATAGACTTGATCATTGCTACGGGCGAAAAGGTTTCATCATAGTCGATTCCATGAATCTGCCTATAGCCTTTCGCTACAAGTCTAGCTTTATAAGTATGCACTTTACCATCCATGTCAGTTTTCCTTTTGAAAACCCACTTGCATCCTGTGGTTTTTACACCTTCGGGCACATCAATCAAGTTCTAAACTTGATTGTCATACATGGACTTAATTTCAGATTCCATAGCTCCAAGCCATTTATCTGAATCCGGAGCGGACATCGCTTCTTGGTAGGAAGTAGGTTCGTCATCACCTATGACTTCCACTTCATTGCTATCCGTCATGAGAAATCCATATCTCTCAGGTTCGGATTGCACCCTACCAGTTCTGCGAGGAACTTGATGTTGGGTTTCGTGCAATCATGCGCAGCGGAAGATAGACATGAATAAAACCCAATAGCCTAGATCCGCTATGAACAATAATTAATAATAAAAAGATGAAAGAAACTAACCCTTGTAGATCGTTATGTAAAACTTGGATTAAGCGTTAAGATGAACGCCCTCTACCGGTGATCCACACAACAAACAGATTTTAAGAACGCCTTCTTGAACTTGACTGTCAGGTCTTCGGATTGATCAACGATGTTGAAGAACGATTCTTCAAAGCTCCTAATTATTATTGTGACTTGATAATTGAGATTAATCAATCACAATAACCCAAGACTATAATGTGTGATTTCTCTCTCTAGGAAAGACTTTTAATTGATCAAATCAACAACCAAGGAACAATTCCCGTCAGTCTGTATTTATATTCAAGGAGTTTCAAAACCTTTTAGGACTTAGGTTTTATTGTTCAACAAGAGTTTTCCCAAAACTGATTCTGCCGGGAAAAACCATCTGTACGGATGTTTCTGGAAGCATCCAGATTCAGCCGTACGGATCCTTTCAGCAGGATCCAGTTTTACATCGTTTTTCGCTCATTTTAATTATCTGTTCTGCGTGTGTGACCCAATAGGATTATACTAAGTTGGCAACGAGTCCGAACCAGTCAAACCTCGTATGTCATAAGCGGACTCTAGCAAGCCATTATGACTACCCAATTAGTATAACTTTGAACTCCAAAGTTTCCTAAAATAGAACATAACACAATCTCTTTCTTATACGATGTCTATTGAACGTAAGCCATGGTCAATGGTCAACTTACATTTGTTCAATTCTTTCTCGATCCCGAATGTATTGATAATACAAATCTTATTTGAGCACGGCCATGCATTTCATCAATACCATTCATCGAGTGGCCAAAGCTTGACATCTCTCTTGACGAGGAACAAATCCCATCTTGGTTTATTACTCTCCCCTACATGATTCCGATTATGCCAATCATATTCTTTATAGCTATCCGGTTAGGGATAACGTTTGAATATATCAAACGTAATGTTCATCATGTGGAAGACTGTAATAACCTCAGGTCTAGAGATTCGAGTGATATAACTATATGAGACTTAATTATGACATTGTGACCATGACATAAATCTCATAGGGGTCAGTCCGGTATTTGTTCTCCAACAAATACCCATAAGTCTAATTTTATCCCATACACCATAATCATCATATGATTATCGATTAACTTATACTAATAATTAATCATAATTATCAGGGACGGTGATTATTATAATAAACATTAAAAAGATATAATAATCAAACATTCAATATCTTTATAAAATAATAACATTTGTTTTACAAACAACATGCCTAGGGCATAACACCAACAATCTCCCACTTGCACTAGGCCTAATTAATGTATCGAATACCCATAGACCTAACATGACCATCATGATTTGCTTGCGGAAGACCCTTTGTTATTGGGTCTGCAATATTATCATCAGTTGGTACTCTGCATATATTTACGTCTCCTCTATCAACGATCTCTCGAATGATATGAAAACGCCTAAGTATGTGTTTGGATTTCTGATGCGATCTAGGTTCCTTTGCTTGAGCAATAGCACCATTATTATCACAATAAAGGTCTATTGGATTAGCAATGCTAGTAACCACCTCTAGTTCACCAATGAACTTTTTAATTCAAACAGCCTCTTTAGCAGCATCGGATGCAGCAATATACGCAGCTTCAGTTGTAGAATCTCCTACGGTACTTTGCTTAGAACTCTTTCAGCTAACAACACCTCCATTGAGCACAAATACAAATCCAGATTACGATCTAGAATCATCCTTATCAGTTTGGAAGCTTGCATCAGTGTAACCACTTACAACAAGATCATCTTCCATTCCTCCATATACCAAGAACGAATCTTTAGTCCTTCGCAAGTACTTAAAAATCGTCTTGACTGCAATCCAGTGACTCTCACCAGGATCTGATTGGTATCTGCTCGTCATGCTCAAAGCATATGAGACATCGGGTCTAGTACATATCATGGCATACATGATGGATCCAATAGCAGAAGCGTATGGAATCCCAATCATTCTCTCACGCTCATCAGTTGTCTTAGGACACTGATTCTTGCTTAGAGATATGCCATGACCTACTGGAAAATTTCCTCTCTTAGAGTTTTCCATGCGGAATCTCTTAAGAACTTTGTCAATATATGTATCTTGACTTAAACCAATCAATTTCTTGGATCTATCACGATAGATCCTTATACCAAGGATGTAGGAGGCTTCTCCCATATCTTTCATTGAGAAACACTTTCCTAACCATGTTTTTACAGACTGCAGTGCAGGAATATCGTTTCCAATGAGTAATATGTCATCAACATATAGCACAATAAATAATACTACGCTCCCACTAATCTTCTTGTATATACAAGGTTCATCTTCGTTCTTGATGAAGCCAAACTCTTTGACCGATTCATCAAATCGAAGATTCCAACTCCTAGAGGCTTGATTTAATCCATAGATGGATCTTTGCAACTTGCATACTTTGTTAGAATTTTCTGGAATTACAAAACCTTCAGGTTGTGTCATATAAACATCCTCAAGTAAGTTCCCGTTAAGGAACGCTGTTTTGACATCCATTTGCCATATCTCATAGTCAAAATATGCGGCTATGGCAAGTAAAATTCTTATAGACTTGATCATTGCTACGGGCGAAAAGGTTTCATCATAGTCGATTCCATGAATCTGCCTATAGCCTTTCGCTACAAGTCTAGCTTTATAAGTATGCACTTTACCATCCATGTCAGTTTTCCTTTTGAAAACCCACTTGTATCCTGTGGTTTTTACACCTTCGGGCACATCAATCAAGTTCTGAACTTTATTGTCATACATGGACTTAATTTCAGATTCCATAGCTCCAAGCCATTCATCAAAATCAAGAGCGGACATCGCTTCTTGGTAGGAAGTATGTTCGTCATCACCTATGACTTCCACTTCATTGCTATCCGTCATGAGAAATCCATATCTCTCAGGTTCGGATTGCACCCTACCAGTTCTGCGAGGAACTTGATGTTGGGTTTCGTGCAATCATGCGCAGCGGAAGATAGACATGAATAAAACCCAATAGCCTAGATCCGCTATGAACAATAATTCATAATAAAAAGATGAAAGAAACTAACCCTTGTAGATCGTTATGTAAAACTTGGATTAAGCGTTAAGATGAACGCCCTCTACCGGTGATCCACACAACAAACAGATTTTAAGAACGCCTTCTTGAACTTGACTGCCAGGTCTTCGGATTGATCAACGATGTTGAAGAACGATTCTTTAAAGCTCCTAATTATTATTGTGACTTGATAATTGAGATTAATCAATCACAATAACCCAAGACTATAATGTGTGATTTCACTCTCTAGGAAAGACTTTTAATTGATCAAATCAACAACCAAGGAACAATTCCCGTCAGTCTGTATTTATATTCAAGGAGTTTCAAAAACCTTTTAGGACTTAGGTTTTATTGTTCAACAAGAGTTTTCCCAAAACTGATTCTGCCGGGAAAAACCATCTGTACGGATGTTTCTGGAAGCATCCAGATTCAGCCGTACGGATCCTTTCAGCAGGATCCAGTTTTACATCGTTTTTCGCTCATTTTAATTATATGTTCTGCGTGTGTGACCCAATAGGATTATACTAAGTTGGCAATGAGTCCGAACCAGTCAAACCTCGTATGTCATAAGCGGACTCTAGCAAGCCATTATGACTACCCAATTAGTATAACTTTGAACTCCAAAGTTTCCTAAAATAGAACATAACACAATCTCTTTATTACACGATGTCTATTGAACGTAAGCCATGGTCAATGGTCAACTTACATTTGTTCAATGCTTTCTCGATCCCGAATGTATTGATAATACAAATCTTATTTGAGCACGGCCATGCATTTCATCAATACCATTCATCGAGTGGCCAAAGCTTGACATCTCTCTTGACGAGGAACAAATCCCATCTTGGCTTATAACTCTCCCCTACATGATTCCGATTATGCCAATCATATTCTTTATAGCTATCCGGTTAGGGATAACGTTTGAATATATCAAACGTAATGTTCATCATGTGGAAGACTGTAATAACCCCAGGTCTAGAGATTCGAGTGATATAACTATATGAGACTTAATTATGACATTGTGACCATGACATAAATCTCATAGGGGTCAGTCCGGTATTTGTTCTCCAACAAATACCCATAAGTCTAATTTTATCCCATACACCATAATCATCATATGATTATCTATTAACTTATACTAATAATTAATCATAATTATCAGGGACGGGGATTATTATAATAAACATGAAAAAGACATAATAATCAAACATTCAATATCTTTATAAAATAATAACATTTGTTTTACAAACAACATGCCTAGGGCATAACACCAACAATCTCCCACTTGCACTAGGCCTAATTAATGTATCGAATACCCATAGACCTAACATGACCATCATGATTTTCTTGCGGAAGACCCTTTGTAAATGGGTCTGCAATATTATCATCAGTTGGTACTCTGCATATATTTACGTCTCCTCTATCAACGATCTCTCGAATGATATGAAAACGCCTAAGTATGTGTTTGGATTTCTGATGCGATCTAGGTTCCTTTGCTTGAGCAATAGCACCATTATTATCACAATAAAGGTCTATTGGATTAGCAATGCTAGTAACCACCTCTAGTTCACCAATGAACTTTTTTATTCAAACAGCCTCTTTAGCAGCATCGGATGCAGCAATATACGCAGCTTCAGTTGTAGAATCTCCTACGGTACTTTGCTTAGAACTCTTTCAGCTAACAACACCTCCATTGAGCATAAATACAAATCCAGATTGCGATCTAGAATCATCCTTATTAGTTTGGAAGCTTGCATCAGTGTAACCACTTACAACAAGATCATCTTCCATTCCTCCATTTACCAAGAACGAATTTTTAGTCCTTCGCAAGTACTTAAAAATCGTCTTGACTGCAATCCAGTGACTCTCACTAGGATTTGATTGGTATCTGCTCGTCATGCTCAAAGCATATGAGACATCGGGTCTAGTACATATCATGGCATACATGATGGATCCAATAGCAGAAGCGTATGGAATCCCAATCATTCTCTCACGCTCATCAGTTGTCTTAGGACACTGATTCTTGCTTAGAGATATGCCATGACCTACTGGAAAATTTCCTCTCTTAGAGTTTTCCATGCGGAATCTCTTAAGAACTTTGTCAATATATGTATCTTGACTTAAACCAATCAATTTCTTGGATCTATCACGATAGATCCTTATGCCAAGGATGTAGGCGGCTTCTCTCATATCTTTCATTGAGAAACACTTTTCTAACCATGTCTTTATAGACTGAAGTGCAAGAATATTGTTTCCAATGAGTACTATGTCATCAACATATAGCACAAGAAATAGTACTACGCTCCCACTAATCTTCTTGTATACACAAGGTTCATCTTCGTTCTTGATGAAGCCAAACTCTTTGACCGTTTCATCAAATCGAAGATTCCAACTCCTAGAGGCTTGCTTTAATCCATAGATGGATCTTTGCAACTTGCATACTTTGTTAGAATTTTCTGGAATTACAAAACCTTCAGGTTGTGTCATATAAACATCCTCAAGTAAGTTCCCGTTAAGGAACGCTGTTTTGACATCCATTTGCCATATCACATATTCAAAATATGCGGCTATGGCAAGTAAAATTCTTATAGACTTGATCATTGCTACGGGCGAAAAGGTTTCATCATAGTCGATTCCATGAATCTGCCTATAGCCTTTCGCTACAAGTCTAGCTTTATAAGTATGCACCTTACCATCCGTGTCAGTTTTGCTTTTGAAAACCCACTTGCATCCTATGGTTTTTACACCTTCGGGCACATCAATCAAGTTCCAAACTTGATTGTCATACATGGACTTAATTTCAGATTCCATGGCTCCAAGCCATTTATCTGAATCAGGAGCGGACATCGCTTCTTGGTAGGAAGTAGGTTCGTCATCAACTATGACTTCCACTTCTTTGCTATCCGTCATGAGAAATCCATATCTCTCAGGTTCGGATCGCACCCTACCAATTCTGCGAGGAACTTGAGTATTCTGAACAGGTTCCATAACTCCTTGTGAAACTTGTTCAGATCCAACATTTTGTTCCATGTTATTTTCGGGTTCTCGAACCTCTTCGAGATTAGTTTTACTCCCACTAATTCCTTTGGAGAGAAACTCTTTCTCTAGAAAGGTACCATGACGGGCAACAAACACTTTGTTTTCCGTGCGGTTGTAAAAGTAATAACCCTTAGTTTTCTTAGGGTAACCAACGAAAATACATTTATCGGATCTTGGTGAAAGTTTGTCAGAGATTAATCTCTTAACATAAGCCTCACAACCCCAAATCTTCATGAAAGACAAACTAGGTTTTCTTCCAGTCCACATCTCATATGGAGTCTTTGGAACAGATTTAGTTGGAACATTATTTAGTGTAAGAGCAGCAGTTTCTAGTGCATGTCCCCAAAAGGTTAAAGGAAGATCAACTTGACTCATCATGGATCGGACCATATCTAATAAAGTCCTATTTCTCCTCTCAGACACACCATTCCATTGTGGTGTTCCAGGTGGAGTTAATTGTGAAACAATTCCACAATCTTTAAGATGATTATCAAATTCTTGGCTTAAATATTCTCCACCTCGATCAGATCGAAGTGCCTTAATAGTTTTACCAAGTTGATTTTGTACTTCATTTTGAAATATTCTAAATATCTCAAAAGATTCACTTTTATGTTTCATTAAGTAGACATAGCCATATCTACTAAAATCATCAGTAAAAGTTATGAAGTATTGATATTCTCCCCTAGCACTGCTGCTCATTGGTCCACACACATCAGTATGTATGAGTCCCAATAAGTCACTAGCCCTTTCACTACTCTTAGTAAAAGGTGCCTTAGTCATTTTTCAAAGTAAACAAGACTCACAAGTTTCATATGATTCAAAATCATGTGAATCTAAAAGTCCGTCCCCATGGAGTTTTGATATACGCTTCTCATTAATATGACCAAGACGGCAATGCCACAAATAAGTATGATTTACATCATTAGGTTTGGATTTCTTATTTACATTATAAATATTCTCATTATTTCCATTCTCAACATCAAGAACATAAAGGCCATTAAATGAACATGCAGTACAATAAATCATATCATTTAAATAAATAGAAAACTTCTTATTTTTAATAAGAAAACTATAACCTTCATTATCCAAATAAGAAACTGAAATAATATTTCTACTCAAATCCGTAACGTAATAACAATTGTTCAAAAGAAGAATTAATCCGCTAGGTAAAATGACATCATATGTTCCTACGGCTAATGCAGCAACTCTTGCTCCATTCCCCACGCATAGGTCCACTTCGCCATCTTTGAGTAGCCTCTTATTCCTTAGTGCCTGCACATTCAAGCAAATATCCACATCCGGTATCTAATACCCAGGAACTAGAAGTAGAAAGTAGAATATCTATAACATAGATACCTAAAGTAGACGCAGTCCCACTGCTCTTCTTCTTCTTTAACTCTTCCTTGTAAACCTTGCAATTTCGTTTCCAATGACCAATCTCATTGCAGTGGAAACAGATTGCATCCTTTTGGGAAGTAGGTTTAGCCACTTAGCATTGGCAACAATTGCCTTGCCAATATTGGTTTTGACAACCTTTGCCTTACCCTTTCTTTTGCCTTTTTGGCCCTTTCCTTCCTTAGACACTATGAGCACAGGTGCGTCCTCTTTACCGATTTTCTTTTCCGCTGTCTTAAGCATCCCATGCAATTCATACAGGGACTTATCCATCCCATGCATATTAAAGTTCATGACGAACTGATTATAGCTTTTGGGCAATGAATTAAGAATAAAATAAGTGGCCAACTCAACATCAATTGGATGGCCAAGCCTCTCTAGATGCTCAAAATGAGCCTTCATTTTAAGAACATGAGGGCCCACAGCCTGCCCTTCGCTCATCTTGCGTGAGACCAAGGCAGCTATGGTGTCGAACCTCTCTTGTCTTGCTTGTTCTTGAAACATATCATTCAACGAAGCAGCAAGGTCAAATGCCTCCAATTGTTCAAGAGCCTTCTGAAGCTCTGGACACATGGCCGCAAGCATAAGACAACCCACCTCACGAGAATCACTTTTGTGTTTCTTGTAGGCGTTTCTCTCATCCTTGGGTGCATTAGAAGCAGGTTCCTCTTCAGGAACGGGCTCATCAAGAATATAGAGCTTGTCCTCATGCTTTAGAACAATTCTAAGGCTATGGATCCAATCCGTGTAGTTAGATCCATTTTCTTGAAGTTTTTCCTTCTCAAGGATTGATCGCAATGATAAAGAACCAGTACTTTGAGCCATTAACTACAATTATGCAAACATATAATTAAATATAAGTACCAACTTAATTAAAGATATTATAAGTATTTCACAAATACTCCCACTAAATTATATAACCTTCAAATACATCTAATGCATCATATAATTAAAATGGGCTAAGATCCATATTTCACTTAACTTTGAGTCAGCTAGGGCACGACTGCTCAAAATAAGTTATTTAGGTAGACAACTCCTTGTCAATTATATCATATATGACTCTTAGATCTTTTATGAGATTTCAGACATCATATGTCAAAACATGTTTTAATCTCATATGTGCTTTAGGCCCAAAACTGTTTTGATAGCCTAATTAAGTTAAACCATTTTAAACGTATAGGAATCACTGTTTCCTCATCTTGCTTGTAGATGAATAGAATTAATGTGCATACGCTAGGGCGTAACCCACATAAAACTACCCATGTACTCACAAGTGTTTTTAATCATGGATTGGCACGTAACTTAAATTTTAAGAAGGTTCACACACATAAAGTTAATCAATTATCCGAATTAATTTTATGTGACATTAGTTGCGCTAGTTAGGGATTAAAGTCTGAAACCTTTGAGATTACTCCAATCTTAAACTCCTTTAAGATTCTAATATCTATGCCTGGACTTCTTAACTTACATCTATTTCAGGAAACACGCTTTCAAAGACCAGCCATCTGAAATGGATCAAATCAGTATAGTCCAAACCTTCCGTAGAGCATCTTGAAATTGAGAGCACAAACCGTACGGTCGAAACTAAGCCAAAAGGCATCCACATTCCCGTACTAGGATCAAGAAACCAAGCAACTTCTCTATACGGTCGAAACTAAGCCAAAAGGCATCCACATTCCCGTATAGATTGGCCACAGATTACAACAGTTCTAAACTCTTTAGAACTCTGATTTCTGCAGTTACTTTGAATTCTTCGCAGAAAACTATTTCAGGAAACACGGTTTCGAAAACCAGTCGTCTGAAACCAGTTTCTGTTTCCAGGTTCGAATTCTGCAAACAATTTGCAGAACAATCTGAACATGAGAAGTCAGAATGAAATCTGGGAATGAACCAGACCATCTGTACGGATTCTTAGGTAGAATCCCAGTTTTCCATATTTTCAGATTTCAGAAATTCGATCAATCTTAATATCGTGTTTATACATAATCAGATTACAGAAACATGAAATTGCAGATTACGAATTTTAACCCATCTAATTCATATATTAAATAACCAATTTATTTCACATACAAATTAGATCAAGATCATCAATAAAATAATCCAATTACAACATGATAATCTAAGCATGCAATCATACATATTAATCAAATCAATATTACAACCACGTCAACTAGCATGCATATTTTATATCTCATATAAAATTCATCACATAAATTCATCTATCTCATGATCATACCAATTAAATAATCGCATTAAATAATTATATCATGATAATATTAGAATTACTGATCATCAACGGAGCTCTGATACCACTGTTGGGTTTCGTGCAATCATGCGCAGTGGAAGATAGACATGAATAAAACCCAATAGCCTAGATCCGCTATGAACAATAATTCATAATAACAAGATGAAATAAACTAACCCTTGTAGATCGTTATGTAAAACTTGGATTAAGCGTTAAGATGAACGCCCTCTACCGGTGATCCACACAACGAACAGATTTCAAGAACGCCTTCTTGAACTTGACTGCTAGGTCTTCGGATTGATCAACGATGTTGAAGAACGATTCTTCAAAGCTCCTAATTATTATTGTGACTTGATAATTGAGATTAATCAATCACAATAACCTAATAATATAATGTGTGATTTCTCTCTCTAGGAAAGACTTTTAATTGATCAAATCAACAACCAAGGAACAATTCCCGTCAGTCTGTATTTATATTCAAGGCTTTTCAAAAACCTTTTAGGACTTAGGTTTTCTTGTTCAACAAGAGTTTTCCTAAAACGGATTCTGCCGGAAAAAACCACCCGTACGGATATTTATGGAAGCATCCAGATTCAGCCGTACGGATCCTTTCAGTAGGATCCAGTTTTACTTCGTTTTTCGCTCTTTTTAATTATCTGTTCTGCGTGTGTGACCCAATAGGATTATACTAAGTTGGCAACGAGTCCGAACCAGTCAAACCTCGTATGTCATAAGCGGACTCTAGCAAGCCATTATGACTACCCAATTAGTATAACTTTGAACTCCAAAGTTTCCTAAAATAGAACATAACACAATCTCTTTGTTACACGATGTCTATTGAACGTAAGCCACGGTCAATGGTCAACTTACATTTGTTCAATGCTTTCTCGATCCCGAATGTATTGATAATACAAATCTTATTTTGAGCACGGCCATGCATTTCATCAATACCATTCATCGAGTGGCCAAAGCTTGACATCTCTCTTGACGAGGAACAAATCCCATCTTGGATTATTACTCTCCCCTACATGATTCCGATTATGCCAATCATTTTCTTTATAGCTATCTGGTTAGGGATAACGTTTGAATATGTCAAACGTAATGTTCATCATGTGGAAGACTGTAATAACCTCAGGTCTAGAGATTCCAGTGATATAACTATATGAGACTTAATTATGACATTGTGACCATGACATAAATCTCATAGGGGTTAGTCCGGTATTTGTTCTCCAACAAATACCCATAAGTCTAATTTTATCTCATACACCATAATCATCATATGATTATCCATTAAACTTATACTAATAATTAATTATAATTATCAGGGACGGGGATTATTATAATAAACATGCAAAAGACATAATAATCAAACATTCAATATCTTTATAAAATAATAACATTTGTTTTACAAACAACATGCGTAGGGCATAACACCAACAGTTCCTTGCACAACATGGGATTTCTCATCTCACTACTCCTCCTCACACACCAGAACACAATAGGTATTCTGAACGGCGCCACCGTCATATTGTTGAAACGGGTCTTTCCCTTCTCACTCACTCATCCATGCCACCAAAATTTTGGTCTCTTGCATTTGCTACAGGCTGCTATCTTATCACTAGGACGCCCACTCACACTCTTCATCTCACCTCTCCATTCAAAAAATTACATCGGCATCCACCCAACTACAGTAAACTTCGTAGCTTTGGTTGTCTGTGCTATCCATGGCTTTGCCCATACACCACTCATAAACTTGATCCTCATTCCATTCCTTGTGTCTTTGTGGGCTACTCCTCAACGCAAAGTGCTTAATTTTGCCTTGATCCAAACACACATAACATTTATACATCTCGGCATGTGAAATTTATGGATCACATCTTCCCATATTCCAAACACCCTGTCCCTACCGTCTCACCACCCCAATCGGACACTTGGTGCAATCATTCTCTTCCTATTCTACCCAACCTGGCTATCATACCTATCTCGCCCAACCCTATACCTCCATCTCCCGGTTTAAGCACCTCCTCTAACAACAGTCTTACCACCTCTACCTCTAAACCTATGTCCCCAGCCTTCAACTCCTTCGGAACCCAATGACCAAACAGGCACCACGTCACTACTACATTTCTAAGCTAATGCAACATTAAAATTTGTTGCATTAGAGGTCATTTCATGTTGCATTAGCTCTAATGCAACGCCAGAAAGCCCTTGCATACTCGAGCGTTGTTTCAGGTCTAATGCAACGAAAAAATAGTCTAATGTAACGCCTAAAATTAGCCGTTGCATAAATTGACATCTAGTGCAGCGGCCATGTTAGCAACGGTGTGATTAACTAAAGCAATAGTTTGAATCTAATGCAACGGCCGGGAAAAAACTAGATAGACACATGATGCAACAGCTAAAGGTAAAAATAATAATATTAATTATAATGTTAAATAAATCAATAAATATTCAAAATATAATATTCAAATAAGATTAATATTTCAATTTAATAAATGCATAAAAAACAAAGTAACAAATAAGCTATATTAAAAATTTCAATATACATCAATTAAAATGTCAAAATATCACTATTATTAAAATTAAGGTAACAATTACAAAACAAATTGCCATAAAAAATTCTTTCTTCAAACACAACAACAACAAATCAAAATATGTATAAATTTCATCATCTTCTTCCCTATTATGCAAATGCCCACCATCACCACCAACTGACCACCATCACAGGAGCACCGCCGAAGCACAGCCGGAGAACAGCCTCCATCACCAAACAACAACCTTTAAAAAACCCATCCACCACCAACTACAGTTAATCCTCTAGATCCAATATACAAAAAAACACTAGATTTGCATTCAAACACATCCAGATCCAACAACGATTGTGCTCTCCCGCCCCTGCACATACCAACCCAAAAAGTGAGAGAGGAATAAGGATTCAAACAGAAAGAGAGATGGGTAGGGAGAGAAACAAGATAGATCTAAGTAATAGATGAAGAAACAAAGAGTAGAGACAAACTCGATGGAGACGCTGGTGTTGGTGGCCGTGGTGATGGGTTTTGGTGGTCGTTGTGGCGCTGCTGCTGGTGGGGCTTCTGCTGGTGGCGGTTGAGACCGGGAAGAAGGGAACGAGAAGTTTGGTGGGGGCAGAAGGGGAGAAAAGGTAAGGAGAAGTGGGCGGTGGCGGTGGCGGTGGCGGATGGAAGGGGAAGTCGGGTGAGGGCAGAGGAAGGAGATGTGGGTTGCCGAGGCTGCTGAATTGATGTAGAGAGGGTGAAGAAGAGAGAGTAGGTTTTTGGATTGTGGCTAGGATTGAAGTTTGAAGAGAGTGAATGTGTTTTGTGGGTGTGTGTAATAAGTTAGTGGGTTGGAAATTTGTGAGCCATAGATGTTTGATAAGATAGATGGCTAAGATTAAGTAGATGGGTTTTTTTTTTTTTTTTAATGATCCTTGTGAAACTTTTGAACTAATGAATGGTTGACACCTCATATGTTATATCTTTTCCTTTTAGAAAAATAATCAACATAATTATTGGCCATATAATATAACAATAATAATGATAATAATAATACTTTCAAAACAAAATAAATATTTAGTAATTGTAATGAAAATAATGTAATATTTAATAATAAAATATATAATGATGATTAATAATAAAAAAATTAATAAAAAAACAATGATTGGATATTTGACAGCAAAAATTGCAAATGCTCACTAATTGTTTATTCAGTTACATTTTTAATTAATTAGTTTTTTATTTCCCGTCGAGTATCGACGGGTTACTAACTAGTGACTATTAATGATAATACTTAAATAATTACAAATAAAATAATAATAATTGAATATTTACTATAACTAAATGTAACAAACGTGTTGCTTATATGTAACAGTTTGTATGCATAAAAGTAATACATATATACAGAAAAGTAACAGTGTCTTTTTCTATGTTTTCTTCGTTTGCCAAAAGTAATACTTATTACAACTAAAATGTAACGAACGTGTTATTTATATCTAACAGGGTTTATACATAATTGTAACACATATGTATAGAAAAGTAATAGTATATCTATATGTTTTCAAATAATAAGTTACAATGGGTTCAATTTATCATGATACATGTAAAAGTATTACATTATCTATATAAATCTGTTACAATTTCATCTACTAAAGTGGTACGCTTCTACACGGTTCCTACGGTTTTCGGTCCAGGGTCCTACGAGTACGGGTTTGTGTACAATTACGGTTCCACGGGTCGGAACCGCCGGGTCACGGGTTTTGAAAAGGAAGGACCGTAACCGAACCGCATCGAACATGGGTACGGTTCCGACGGGCCACGGGTCTTTCATGAGTCCGATTCCTACGGATCAAATCCAGATCCGGTTCCACGGGTCGCCACGGGTTGGCCATGTCTACCATATACCCCTACACCATATTGATACTGTACACCCTAAATATACACCATATTGATACTGTACACCCTAAATAATGACATGTACCCTAAATCATAAATCATAAACCATATGCCCATACCCATACCAAAACCCATACATCATAACCCATATTTATACATTATACCTCATACATCATATATCTTATATCCTAAACCATATACCCCCTCCGTCCCACCACAAATGAGACTAGTGATCAATTTGACTAAACTTTAATTAATAATTTAAATATGATATAATGATGCGAATAAAAATTTAAAAATTGTTACTAAAAATATTATAAATAATGATATAATAACAATTTTCAAATTTTCATTAGGATCATAATAATATATTTAAATTATTGGTCAAAGCTTAGTCAAATTGACCACTAGTCTCACTTATGGTGGGACGGAGGGAGTATCCCATACACCACATACCTATACCCTATACATCATATACCAATACACTAATCTATATCCTACCGATATTCTAAACTATATTGCCACACCCAAAACTTCATTATTAAAAAAGTTCCAAAATATTTATTTCTATTCAGAAATAATAAGAAATATATATACATAAAAATTAAAGGGTATTTTCATTCCCTCATTCCTTTATTATACTTTTATTTTTTTTAGTTATTTTCTAACTTTTTTTCTAACTTTTTTTTTTAAAAAAATCAATACTAAAAATATTTATATTTATTCAGAAAAAAAATACATGTGTACATAAAAAAATTAAAGGGTGTTTCCCGTCCTTCTTTTCTTTATTATACTTTCTTTTATTTATCATTTATTTAGTTTTTTTTTTCTAATTTAATTGAAACCTTTGGAAGGATATAAAGCAACGCCAATTAACCTAATGCAAGGGCGTTATTGAAGGTGTTTCATTAGCAATATAACCATTGCATTAGAAAGATATAATGCAACACCAATAACTGAATGCAAGGGCGTTATTAAAAGCGTTGCATTAGTAATACAATCATTGCATTAGATGGATATAATGCAACGCCATGTAACTTAATGCAAGGGCGTTATTGACGGCGTTGCATTAGAAGACTCTAATGCAACGCCATTCTCACGCATTGTTGCATTAGATGAATTAGATGTGTTTCATTTTCTCAAAAATGTAGTAGTGCGTGCGTGGTACAATGAATTGAAATCATATCTCTTGTCAGTTGGATTTCACAGTTGTGTTTCTTATTCCTCGCTCTTCGTTCTTCGCCGAGGTTCTGATCTCATCTACCTACTGGTCTATGTGGATGACATTATCATTACTTGGTCTAACACCAGTTTGCTTGATTCATTTATATCCTCCTTTTCTGCTCGGTTTTCGTTGAAAGACATGGATACTCTTTCCTACTTCTTGGGAGTCGAGGTCCTTCCGCATCCGCAAGGTTTGCTGCTCAGTCAACATAAATATATAAATGACATTCTCACAGGGGATAACATGACTGAAGCTCGCCCAGTGTCAACTCCTATGGCCGAGCACACCCACCTGTCTGCCACCTCCGGTTACTCTTTCTCCAATCCGACACAATATCGGGCCTTAGTGGGTAGTCTACAGTATCTATCACTTACTCGACCAGATATATCCTTTGTTGTTAATCGCATATCCCAATTTCTTCATAGTCCCACTGAAGAATGTTTGGTTGCGTTAAAAAGGGTACTCCGCTTCCTAGCCGGCACATCAACAATGGGTCTCCTCATTACGCATTTCTCTCCATTAACGCTGCACGCCTTCACCGACGCTGACTGCGCTGGAGATCGTGACACTATTTTGTCTACAACCGGATACATTTTTTATTTAGGCTCTAATCCGGTCTCTTGGAGCTCCAGGAAACAGCGCACTCTTGCTAGGTCATCTACCGAAGCTGAGTATCGCGTTGTCGCTGCAACAACTGCTGAGGTTCTTTGGGTTCAAAACTTACTGCGAGAACTTGGCGTTGCTAGTATTTCGACTCCTACCATTTTCTGTGACAATCTTGGAGCTACGTATGTCGCGGCTAATCCGAAATGCCACTCCAAAATGAAACATCTTGGCTTGGATTATCACTTTGTTCGTGAACAAGTTCAGAAACAGTCATTACGCGTCTCACATATTTCGGGGGATGATCAGTTAGCTGACGCTCTCACAAAACCGTTGGCACGCACTCGTTTCCACAAGCTTACTTCCAAGATTGAACTCATTTCTCGACCGTCCATCTTCCGGGGGCATGATAGAGATATATCAGAATCAAAACCTGATTAGTATACCTTATTTATCTTCTCTGTAAATATAGATTAGATCTTTACTATAGTTAGGACTCTACGTTACTTGTGACTCAAGTCACTCATCTTGTATATATATGCGGCTCATCTATAATCTATATAATAATAGGATGGTCGTAAATTGTTGGCAAATGAAGGGCAATTCGTAACTTAACAGTGGGTTGCTTTGTTAGTTTGCGTAAGAGAGGTGAAAATCTGTCATTTTCGTTTTATTTGAATGGAAAAGCAATAAAGCTTGTTAAAGACAGTCTGAAATGTGAGCAGGGGCTTCGAAAGTTGTGGAGATGATTTGAAAAAAAATCACAAAAACTTGCTCACAAAATCCGAAGTGTAATGATGTTATTGGTGTTTTTAGTTAGAGTGTGGCGGGTCCATTACCAATGCAACCAATAAAATATCGTCACCTCATCTTGTGAGCAAGATTTTATGAACTTATTTTGTACCCTTAGCATTGCTATCTTAAGAGAATAGCAACCAAGTTTTTTAAAAGTTACGTAAAATTAGGGTAACTGAAAGGGTTGGGTGAGTTTTGAGTATTATATGGTAATTCATAATTTTGGAAAACTTTAAGATAGGGTGATAACCATGATCGATGGAGAGATTAGTTGAAGAAGATAATTTCCTTTTTTAAAAACAAATATTAAAAAACTTCAAATAATTGTAATTTTTAATTTATTTTTAAATTATCTACTTTTTTTCATACTCACAAACACCTCCTCCAACTATTTCTCTCTCTTACTTTTCAGTAATTTGTGTGCCAAAATTTGTAGTCTCAAGTCACATGAAACGGATGGAGTATTCATTTTAGTTGAAATTTTAAATTTATTTTTAAAAGTTTCTACTTTTTATTGTTTGAATCTTTTTTTAATCTGTTTTCTTAACCAGTTCATGAAATTATCATAAATATGTAGGAGTATATTTAATATTTATTAGATTCCTTGAAATGATTCTCCTTCCATCTCAAAATCTATACTATAGTATTTTAAAGTTGGTGAAAATTACCTTGGGAATGACACGTAAGCCAAAAATGGGTTTATATTGATTTAGAGGATGCCATGTAATATGACTTTTGGAATCATGGAGGCTTTTGGCATTCTCCTACCTAGGTAAAAATAATAGGTAGTATCCATAGATATGATAGTAGGTAATTTAGTGATTCTATAAGAAGATAAGAAGAGATTCATATCTAATAGAATATGTACTCTTATATATATAATATTAGATTAGGTAGACATATACTCTTATATATAAAGTATTAGACTAGGTAGGGTTTGGATGCATTAAAGAACAATTCATTAAGAAGTGACTTTTTAGTTTTTGACTATTCAAATTTTCATAATTCAATGGCTTTGATCATTTCATGTATTCCAAGAGACAATATATTATTCCAAACCATTGAATTATGATGAAATTCTTAAAGTTTAAAGTATCAATTGAACTTAAAATCAAAGAAAATGTAAAGATAAGATGAACCATTGTAATAAATAATGCTAAAATTTAAAAAGTCTCTAACTTACATTTTATTAATATGACTTGCATTTTTGCTAACATATAAAAAGTCTCTAACTTACATATTATTACTATGACTTGCATTCATGATCTCATAAGTTATAAGACTCATCAACTTTAAAGAATACAACAAAAATATAAAAACAAAACATTTATTTATCAAATAGTACTTCTAAACTCTCAACTCTACCAAAAAGACACCCTTCTCATTTTAGAAGCAAGGATAATTTCATTGTTCATACTTTTCTATACATAAATGAAGCCAAAGGGAAGAAGACGACGCAATGATTTATCAACCCTCCATATCGGTAATATAATATGCATTATATACTAACTATTGTATTTGTTGTTATATTAATTTTTTTAGGTATTCCTTCAAAATAAATTGCTAAAAAAAATCGTGCTATGAAACGTGCTTATTTGATGAGTAAAAAAATAAAAAAGTAAGTTCAAATTTACAAGCAAAAGAGAAGGCATGTCGAAAGCTGGACGAGAAATTTTTTTCGGCCAATCAGGTTTGAAGTCAGGTTTCTTCCATATAACTAAAGTCTCTTGCAGAGTTTAAAAATAATATTCGTAATAAAATTTGAAAAATTTGGGTAGTTAACCTATACACACAACCGGCACACACAACACACACACATGTATATATATATGGGAAAATTACAATTTAGGGCCTAATGTCTACGAGGCGGTTACAGTTTTGGGCCTGACGTGCAAAATTTAGCGAAATAGGGTCTGACTTGACACTTTGTTAGCAAAATAGAGGTTTTTAACGGTTTTCGTTAGAAATGTCAGTTAAGTCACATATGATTGACGAAATGGATCGATATGAAATGAGAATTAGTTCTTAAGGGGTTAAATATAAATACTTAAACTTAAAGTCACAAAATTTGAATTGTTAAGTTTTAAATTAAAATTTTGAAAAAAAATACCTAATATATTAAAATTTTTATTTTAATTATTTTTAAATATAAATAAATAAATTATTTTTGACAAAATATTTTTGACAATTTTTTTCCCAGATCTAAATAAAAATATTTATATAAAATTTTAAAATAAAACAAACAAATTATGAATTTTCTTTGAAAAAATATTTTTTTTCCAGATTTAGATCTTCGCTTCCAACTTCCCATTTTCGTCATCTCTCTCGTCTCAAAACACCATTGACCACCATTTCCATCAATTTAGATGGACAAAACTTATCAATTTTCTCTGAAAAATATATTCTTGAAGGGAAATGATTATTTATTTAAAAATATTAAATCAAAAATTTAATATATTAGATATTTTATTTAAAAAATTAAATAAAAATTTTAATATATTAGTTATTTGATAATGAAATTTAAAATTTGAAAACTTATATTTTGCGACTTTAAATTTAAGTATTTATATTTTACTCCTTAAGCACTAATTCTCATTTCAAATTGACCCATTTCATCAATCACGTGAAAATCACATGTGACTTAACTAACTTTTCTAACAAAAACCGTTAAAAAACTCCATTCTACAACGAAAATGTCAAGTCAGGACCTAAATCGCCAAATTTTAGACGTCAGGCCCTAAACTGCAACCGCCTCGTAGACATTAGGCCCTAAATTGTAATTTTCCCTATATATATATATATACATACACACTAAACACACATGCAATTTTTCATAGCCTCAAACTTTTATTTTGTTTACAGATTCATCAATGCGTACATTACAACGGACGAATAGTTTCAGGAAAAGAAATTTACTATTGGATAATGAAATTGGTACCACATCCAATTACAATGTTAGGACATCAGGTATGTTGAATTTGTTAATTTAATAGAGTATGTAAAATTGTTGCAGTTAATTACTAAGATTTAATTAATTACAAAGATTTAGAGAAAACTACAATAGCTATTGTATCTAACATATCAATTCGGACGGAAGGAGTATATAGGTAGTTAGGGCTAAGTAGTAAGCAACGGGTCTTCATTTCATAACTTTTCATAGCTTCTCACATATGTGACTGAGTGTATATATTAAATATTTTACAAAAATATACCCGCATTCCTATGACTATTCAGCCATTTAGGAGAGAAATTTACTTTCATCAGTAATTAAGTTTAGGGGAAATTCAAAACGGAAATTATTAACAAAAAGTTTGGGATGGAAGGAGTATAACTAACAAATCCAGTTTAACCTTCAAATAAATTATTTAAATTTCATTATCAAATAATTTTAGCAATAACATGATCTTTTAAAAAAGCAATAAAATGAGACAATTTAAATTCACCATAATGTCATTAGGTATTCTAGCTCCCGCGCAGAGCACGGGTTTATTTTCTAGTTAGTGATTGATTTTTGTCAAGATTTACTCTTAATTAAGAGCGAGTTTTGATAAAGTTTAGTCATTTATTATTGAATGAATGGAGTAGTAACTTAAACTTCAATGGAGTTCAACTAAAATATTGTAGTTGTATTATTTAGTTGATGCATAAAATAGAAAGATATTTTTATTTAAATATTCACATAAGTTGCACATAATTATTTTTATAACCACTCACAAGGTGGTGTTAGTGGCGTTGGAAGGGTGGGGAGGAAGATGGTGAAAAAGATAGTATAATGCAACAAAGAGAGAATGCAATAATATAAGGCATGATTCAAGCCGTGAACTTTGAAAACCTAATGAGAAATATAATATGGAAAATATCTTAACTGCATAAGGTTTGAAAATTAGTACTCCATCCGTCCCACTATAACTATATAACTAAAAGTTCCTACTTTGATTTTGCACGGAGATTAAGCAAAATTAAATGTTGTGAGTGTAAAAAATAAAGTAAGAGAGAGAAACTGGGAAGGAAGTTTTTGTTATGAGAATGACAAGTGAGTTTTTGTTATCAAGAGCGAATTTAAAAAAAAAAATCATATATTTATTTAGGGAGGATGGAGTATATAAAATCATTTAGATTTTTGATGATGTGTTATTTTAACTAGTGTAGCACCCGTGCGTTAAACGCACGGCCAAAATACTATAAGAGACATTAAATGAAAATATTTAAATTGACATTTGTCAAAATGATTACAAATTTTGAAAATTTTCTTTATAAACAACATTAGTCGTTTCATCTACGGTTTTTCCCTCTTCGTCACTTACTATAATCTTCAAACCACCATGAGTAGTTACTTTAGAAAGACCAGCATACAACTCTCCATAACTAAACATGTCTGTTAAGAAATAAACCAATGTGCATCATTGATTGACATTGACTTTTATTTATTGTCATTGCCTATGAAACAATTAATGGAAAATGTCTCCTCTGTAACTTAGACCGCAAACGTGCTTCAGATGGTGTTAATGACATCCTCGGCACGAAAACTTTTTCTCTAGCATTAGTCTCATTTAAAATATTTTCTTCCAGAACATGTTCACCGAGACTTATAATAATTAATCTAGTATTATTGTACAAGCTTGCACTATGATCAATAACACCAACAGTTCCTTGCACAACATGGGATTTCTCATCTCACTACTCCTCCTCACACACCAGAACACAATGGGTATTCTGAACGTCGCCACCGTCATATTGTTGAAACGGGTCTTTCCCTTCTCACTCACTCATCCATGCCACCAAAATTTTGGTCTCTTGCATTTGCTACGCTGCTATCTTATCACTAGGATGCCCACTCACACTCTTCATCTCACCTCTCCATTCAAAAAATTACATCGGCATCCACCCAACTACAGTAAACTTCGTAGCTTTGGTTGTCTGTGCTACCCATGGCTTTGCCCATACACCACTCATAAACTTGATCCTCATTCCATTCCTTGTGTCTTTGTGGGCTACTCCTCAACGCAAAGTGCTTACTTCTGCCTTGATCCAAACACACATAAAATTTATACATCTCGGCATGTGAAATTTGTGGATCACATCTTCCCATATTCCAAACACCCTGTCCCTACCGTCTCACCACCCCAATCGGACACTTGGTGCAATCATTCTCTTCCTTTTCTACCCAACCCGGCTATCATACCTATCTCCCCCAACCCTATACCTCCCTCTCCCGGTTTAAGCACCTCCTCTAACAACAGTCTTACCACCTCTACCTCTACACCTATGTCCCCAGCCTCCAACTCCTTTTCGGAACCCACTGACCAAACCCCCCTCTCGACCTCTACTGATCACACCACCCCCCCCCCTATCTGCTTTCACTCCACTCGACACCACACCAGCCACCTCCCCTTCCTCACCTCCTCACCGTCCTGTCACTCGCCTCCAAAAAAATCACCAAACCTATTCAAAAACTCAATCTCCATACTACCCTTCAACCCGGCATCCCTGAACCTTCCACAATCACCCAAGCACTTAAAAATCCCATCTGGCGCACTTCTATGCAACAGAATTTGATGCTCTTCTCCATAATCACACATGGGATCTTGTTCCACCCGACCCCGTTCACAATATTATTGGATGTAAATGGATTTTTCGTACTAAATACAATCCTGATGGAACTATCTCTCGTCACAAAGAAAGACTTGTTGCTAAGGGATTTCATCAGCGTCCTGGTTTGGACTATTCTGAGACATTTAGCCCCATGGTTAAACCAGCGACAGTTCGCACCATACTTTCTCTTGCAACTGTTAATGGTTGGTCTTTACGCCAGGTTGACATAAATAATGCCTTTCTTTAAGGCTCTTTAACTGAAGATGTCTACATGACTCAACCACCAGGTTTTATTGATCAGAAGCTTCCCTCTCACGTTTGCAAGCTTCGTCAAGCTATCTATGGACTCAAACAGGCACCACGTCACTACTACATTTCTAAGCTAATGCAACATTAAAATTTGCTGCATTAGAGGTCATTTCATGTTGCATTAGCTCTAATGCAACGCCAGAAAGCCCTTGCATACTCGAGCGTTGTTTCAGGTCTAATGCAACGAAAAAATAGTCTAATGTAACGCCTAAAATTAGCCGTTGCATAAATTGACATCTAGTGCAGCGGCCATGTTAGCAACGGTGTGATTAACTAAAGCAATAGTTTGAATCTAATGCAACGGCCGGGAAAAAACTAGATAGACACATGATGCAACAGCTAAAGGTAAAAATAATAATATTAATTATAATGTTAAATAAATCAATAAATATTCAAAATATAATATTCAAAAAAAAATTAATATTTCAATTCAATAAACGCATAAAAACCAAAGTAACAAATAAGCTATATTAAAAATTTCAATATACATCAATTAAAATGTCAAAATATCACTATTATTAAAATTGAGGTAACAATTACAAAATAAATTACAATAAAAAATTCTTTCTTCAAACACAACTACAACAAATTAAAATATGTATAAATTTCATCATCTTCTTCCCTATTATGCAAATGCCCACCATCACCACCAACTGACCACCATCACAGGAGCACCGCCGAAGCACAGCCGGAGAACAGCCTCCATCACTAAACAACAACCTTTAAAAAACCCAGCCACCACCAACTACAGTTAATCCTCTAGATCCAATATACAAAAACACACTAGATTTGCATTCAAACACATCCAGATCCAACAACGATTGTGCTCTCCCGCCCCTGCACATACCAACCCAAAAAGTGAGAGAGGAATAAGGATTCAAACAGAAAGAGAGATGGGGAGGGAGAGAAACAAGATAGATCTAAGTAGTAGATGAAGAAACAAAGAGTAGAGACAAACTCGATGGCGACGCTGGTGTTGGTGGCCGTGGTGACGGGTTTTGGTGGTCGTTGTGGCGCTGCTGCTGGTGGGGCTTCTGCTGGTGGCGGTTGAGACCGGGAAGAAGGGAATGAGAATTTGGGTGGGGGCAGAAGGGGAGAAAAGGTGAGGAGAAGTGGGCGGTGGCGGTGGCGGATGGAAGGGGAAGTCGGGTGAGGGCGGAGGAAGGAGATGTGGGTTGTGGAGGCTGCTGAATTGATGTAGAGAGGGTGAAGAAGAGAGAGTAGGTTTTTGGATTGTGGTTAGGATTGAAGTTTGAAGAGAGTGAATGTGTTTTGTGGGTGTGTGTAATAAGTTAGTGGGTTGGAAATTTGTGAGCCATAGATGTTTGATAAGATAGATGGCTAAGATTAAGTAGATGGGTTTTTTTTTTTTTTTTTAATGATCCTTGTGAAACTTTTGAACTAATGAATGGTTGACACCTCATATGTTATATCTTTTCCTTTTAGAAAAATAATCAACATAATTATTGGCCATATAATATAACAATAATAATGATAATAATAATACTTTCAAAACAAAATAAATATTTAGTAATTGTAATGAAAATAATGTAATATTTAATAATAAAATATATTATGATGATTAATAATAAAAAAAAATTAATAAAAAAACAATGATTGGATATTTGACAACAAAAATTGCAAATGCTCACTAAATGTTTATTCAGTTACATTTTTAATTAATTAGTTTTTTATTTCCCGTCGAGTATCGACGGGTTACTAACTAGTGACTATTAATGATAATACTTAAATAATTACAAATAAAATAATAATAATTGAATATTTACTATAACTAAATGTAACAAACGTGTTGCTTATATGTAACAGTTTGTATGCATAAAAGTAATACATATATACAGAAAAGTAACAGTGTCTTTTTCTATGTTTTCTTCGTTTGCCAAAAGTAATACTTATTACAACTAAAATGTAACGAACGTGTTATTTATATCTAACAGCGTTTATACATAATTGTAACACATATGTATAGAAAAGTAATAGTATATCTATATGTTTTCAAATAATAAGTTACAATGGGTTCAATTTATCATGATACATGTAAAAGTATTACATTATCTATAGAAATCTGTTACAATTTCATCTACTAAAGTGGTACGCTTCTACACGGTTCCTACGGTTTTCGGTCCAGGGGTCCTACGAGTACGGGTTTGTGTACAATTACGGTTCCACGGGTCGGAACCGCCGGGTCACGGGTTTTGAAAAGGAAGGACCGTAACCGAACCGCATCGAACATGGGTACGGTTCCGACGGGCCACGAGTCTTTCATGAGTCCGATTCCTACGGATCAAATCCAGGTCCGGTTCCACGAGTCGCCACGGGTTGGCCATGTCTACCATATACCCCTACACCATATTGATACTGTACACCCTAAATATACACCATATTGATACTGTACACCCTAAATAATAACATGTACCCTAAATCATAAATCATAAACCATATGCCCATACCCATACCAAAACCCATACATCATAACCCATATTTATACATTATACCTCATACATCATATATCTTATATCCTAAACCATATACTCCCTCCGTCCCACCACAAGTGAGACTAGTGGTCAATTTGACTAAACTTTAATTAATAATTTAAATATTATATAATGATGCGAATAAAAATTTAAAATTTGTTACTGAAAATATTATAAATAATGCTATAATAACAATTTACAATTTTCAAATTTTCATTAGGATCATAATATTATATTTAAATTATTGGTCAAAGTTTAGTCAAATTGACCACTAGTCTCACTAATGGTGGGACGGAGGGAGTATCCCATACACCACATACCTATACCCTATACATCATATACCAATACACTAATCTATATCCTACCGATACTCTAAACTATATTGCCACACCCAAAACTTCATTATTAAAAAGGTTCCAAAATATTTATTTCTATTCAGAAATAATAAGAAATATATATACATAAAAATTAAAGGGTATTTTCATTCCCTCATTCCTTTATTATACTTTTATTTTTTTAGTTATTTTCTAACTTTTTTTTTCTAACTTTTGTTTTAAAAAAAATCAATACTAAAAATATTTATATTTATTCAGAAAAAATATACATGTGTACATCAAAAAAATTAAAGGGTGTTTCCCGTCCTTCATTTCTTAATTATACTTTCATTTATTTATCATTTATTTAGTTTTTTTTTCTAATTTAATTGAAACCTTTGGAAGGATATAAAGCAACGCCAATTAACCTAATGCAAGGGCGTTATTGAAGGTGTTTCATTAGCAATATAACCATTGCATTAGAAAGATATAATGCAACACCAATAACTGAATGCAAGGGCGTTATTAAAAGCGTTGCATTAGTAATACAATCATTGCATTAGATGGATATAATGCAACGCCATGTAACTTAATGCAAGGGCATTATTGATGGCGTTGCATTAGAAGACTCTAATGCAACGCCTAGAGACTTAACGCAGCACATAGGCCGTAGCTGTTGCAATAGCTCAAATAAGCCGTTACATAGATGAAATAATGCAACGCCGTTCTCACGCATTGTTGCATTAGATGAATTAGATGTGTTTCATTTGCTCAAAAATGTAGTAGTGCGTGCGTGGTACAATGAATTGAAATCATATCTCTTGTCAGTTGGATTTCACAGTTGTGTTTCTTATTCCTCGCTCTTCATTCTTCGCCGAGGTTCTGATCTCATCTACCTACTGGTCTATGTGGATGACATTATCATTACTGGGTCTAACACCAGTTTGCTTGATTCATTTATATCCTCCTTTTCTGCTCGGTTTTCGTTGAAAGACATGGGTACTCTTTCCTACTTCTTGGGAGTCGAGGTCCTTCCACATCCGCAAGGTTTGCTGCTCAGTCAACATAAATATATACATGACATTCTCACACGGGATAACATGACTGAAGCTCGCCCAGTGTCAACTCCTATGGCCGAGCACACCCACCTGTCTGCCACCTCCGGTTACTCTCTCTCCAATCCGACACAGTATCGGGCCTTAGTGGGTAGTCTACAGTATCTATCACTTACTCGACCAGATATATCCTTTGCTGTTAATCGCCTATCCCAATTTCTTCATAGTCCCACTGAAGAATATTTGACTGCGTTAAAAAGGGTACTCCGCTTCCTAGCCGGCACATCAACAATGGGTCTCCTCATTACGCATTTCTCTCCATTAACGCTGCACGCCTTCACCGACGCTGACTGCGCTGGAGATCGTGACACTTTTTTGTCTACAACCGGATACATTTTTTATTTAGGCTCTAATCCGGTCTCTTGGAGCTCCAGGAAACAGAGCACTCTTGCTAGGTCATCTACCGAAGCTGAGTATCGCGTTGTCGCTGCAACAACTGCTGAGGTTCTTTGGGTTCAAAACTTACTACGAGAACTTGACGTTGCTAGTATTTCGACTCCTACCATTTTCTGTGACAATCTTGGAGCTACGTATGTCGCGGCTAATCCAAAATGCCACTCCAAAATGAAACATCTTGGCTTGGATTATCACTTTGTTCGTGAACAAGTTCAGAAACAGTCATTACGCGTCTCACATATTTCGGGGGATGATCAGTTAGCTGACGCTCTCACAAAACCGTTGGCACGCACTCGTTTCCACAAGCTTACTTCCAAGATTGAACTCATTTCTCGACCGTCCATCTTGCGGGGGCATGATAGAGATATATCAGAATCAAAACCTGATTAGTATACCTTATTTATCTTCTCTGTAAATATAGATTAGATCTTTACTATAGTTAGGACTCTACGTTACTTGTGACTCAAGTTACTCATCTTGTATATATATGCGGCTCATCTATAATCTATATAATAATAGGATGGTCGTAAATTGTTGGCAAATGAAGGGCAATTTCGTAACTTAACAGTGGGTTGCTTTGTTAGTTTGCGTAAGAGAGAGGTGAAAATATGTCATTTTCGTTTTATTTGAATGGAAAAGCAATAAAGCTGGTTAAAGACAGTCTGAAATGTGAGCAGGGGCTTCGAAAGTTGTGGAGATGATTTGAGAAAAATCACAAAAATTTGCTCATAAAATCCGAAGTGTAATGATGTTATTGGTGTTTTTAATTAGAGTGTGACGGGTCTATTATCAATGCAACCAATAAAATATCGTCACCTCATCTTGTGAACAAGATTTTGTGAACTTATTTTGTACCGCATTGCTATCTTAAGAGAATAGCAACCAAGTTTTTTAAAAGTTACGTAAAATTAGGGTAACTGAAAGGGCTGGGTGAGTTATGAGTATTATATGGTAATTCATAATTTTGGAAAACTTTAAGATAGGGTGATAACCATGATTGATGGAGAGATTAGTTGAAGAAGATAATTTCCTTTTTTAAAAACAAATATTAAAAAACTTCAAATAATTGTAATTTTTAATTTATTTTTAAATTATCTACTTTTTTCATACTCACAAACACCTCTTCCAACTATTTCTCTCTCTTACTTTTTGGTAATTTGCGTGCCAAATTTTTTTGTCTCAAGTCACATGAAACGGATGGAGTATTCATTTTAGTTGCAATTTTAAATTTATTTTTAAATTATCTACTTTTTATTGTTTGAATCTTTTTTTAATCTATTTTCTTAACCAGTTCATGAAATTATCATAAATATGTAGGAGTATATTTAATATTTATTAGATTCCTTGAAATGATTCTCCTTCCATCTCAAAATCTATACTATAGTATTTTAAAGTTGGTGAAAATTACCTTGGGAATGACACGTAAGCCAAAAATGGGTTTATATTGATTTAGAGGATGCCATGTAATATGACTTTTGGAATCATGGAGGCTTTTGGCATTCTCCTACCTAGGTAAAAATAATAGGTAGTATCCATAGATATGATAGTAGGTAATTTAGTGATTCTATAAAAAGATAAGAAGAGATTCATATCTAATAGAATATGTACTCTTATATATATAATATTAGATTAGATAGACATATACTCTTATATATAAAGTATTAGACTAGGTAGGGTTTGGATGCATTAAAGAACAATTCATTAAGAAGTGACTTTTTAGTTTTTGACTATTCAAATTTTCATAATTCAATGGCTTTGATCATTTCATGTATTCCAAGAGACAATATATTATTCCAAACCATTGAATTATGATGAAATTCTTAAAGTTTAAAGTATCAATTGAACTTAAAATCAAAGAAAATGTAAAGATAAGATGAACCATTGTAATAAATAATGCTAAAATTTAAAAAGTCTCTAACTTACATTTTATTAATATGACTTGCATTTTTGCTAACATATAAAAAGTCTCTAACTTACATATTATTACTATGACTTGCATTCATGATCTCATAAGTTATAAGACTCATCAACTTTAAAGAATACAACAAAAATATAAAAACAAAACATTTATTTATCAAATAGTACTTCTAAACTCTCAACTCTACCAAAAAGACACCCTTCTCATTTTAGAAGCAATGATAATTTCATTGTTCATACTTTTCTATACATAAATGAAGCCAAAGGGAAGAAGACGACGCAATGATTTATCAACCCTCCATATCGGTAATATAATATGCATTATATACTAACTATTGTATTTGTTGTTATATTAATTTTTTTAGGTATTCCTTCAAAATAAATTGCTAAAAAAAATCGTGCTATGAAACGTGCTTATTTGATGAGTAAAAAAATAAAAAAGTAAGTTCAAATTTACAAGCAAAAGAGAAGGCATGTCGAAAGCTGGACGAGAAATTTTTTTCGGCCAATCAGGTTTGAAGTCAGGTTTCTTCCATATAACTAAAGTCTCTTGCAGAGTTTAAAAATAATATTCGTAATAAAATTTGAAAAATTTGGGTAGTTAACCTATACACACAACCGGCACACACAACACACACACATGTATATATATATGGGAAAATTACAATTTAGGGCCTAATGTCTACGAGGCGGTTGCAGTTTTGGGCCTGACGTGCAAAATTTAGCGAAATAGGGTCTGACTTGACACTTTGTTAGCAAAATAGAGGTTTTTAACGGTTTTCGTTAGAAATGTCAGTTAAGTCACATATGATTGACGAAATGGATCGATATGAAATGAGAATTAGTTCTTAAGGGGTTAAATATAAATACTTAAACTTAAAGTCACAAAATTTGAATTGTTAAGTTTTAAATTAAAATTTTGAAAAAAAAATACCTAATATATTAAAATTTTTATTTTAATTATTTTTAAATATAAATAAATAAATTATTTTTGACAAAATATTTTTGACAATTTTTTTCCCAGATCTAAATAAAAATATTTATATAAAATTTTAAAATAAAACAAACAAATTATGAATTTTCTTTGAAAAAATATTTTTTTTTTCCAGATTTAGATCTTCGCTTCAAACCTCCCATTTTCTTCATCTCTCTCGTCTCAAAACACCATTGACCACCATCTCCATAAATTTAGATGGACAAAACTTATCAATTTTCTCTGAAAAAAAATATTCTTGAAGGGAAATGATTATTTATTTAAAAAAATTAAATCAAAAATTTAATATATTAGATATTTTATTTAAAAAAAATTAAATTAAATTTTTAATATATTAGTTATTTGATAATGAAATTTAAAATTTGAAAACTTATATTTTGCGACTTTAAATTTAAGTATTTAGATTTTACCCCTTAAGCACTAATTCTCATTTCAAATTGACCCATTTCGTCAATCATGTGCAAATCACATGTGACTTAACTAACTTTTCTAACAAAAACCGTTAAAAAAACTCCATTCTACAACGAAAATGTCAAGTTAGGCCCTAAATCGCTAAATTTTAGACGTCAGACCCTAAACTGCAACCGCCTCGTAGACATTAGGCCCTAAATTGTAATTTTCCCTATATATATATATATATATATATATACACACACACACTAAACACACATGCAATTTTTCATATCCTCAAACTTTTATTTTGTTTACAGATTCATCAATGCGTACATTACAACGGACGAATAGTTTCAGGAAAAGAAATTTACTATTGGATAATGAAATTGGTACCACATCCAATTACAATGTTAGGACATCATGTATGTTGAATTTGTTAATTTAATAGAGTATGTAAAATTGTTGCAGTTAATTACTAAGATTTAATTAATTACAAAGATTTAGAGAAAACTACAATAGCTATTGTATCTAACATATCAATTCGGACGGAAGGAGTATATAGGTAGTTAGGGCTAAGTAGTAAGCAACGGGTCTTCATTTCATAACTTTTCATAGCTTCTCACATATGTGACTGAGTGTATATATTAAATATTTTACAAAAATATACCCGCATTCCTATGACTATTCAGCAATTTAAGAGAGAAATTTACTTTCATCAGTAATTAAACTTAGGGGAAATTCAAAACGGAAATTATTAACAAAAAGTTTGGGCTGGAATGAGTATAACTAACAAATCCAGTTTAACCTTCAAATAAATTATTTAAATTTCATTATCAAATAATTTTAGCAATAACATGATCTTTTAAAAAAGTAAAAAAATGAGACAATTTAAATTCACCATAATGTCATTAGGTATTCTAGCTCCCGCGCAGAGCACGGGTTTATTTTCTAGTTAGTGATTGATTTTTGTCAAGATTTACTCTTAATTAAGAGCAAGTTTTGATAAAGTTTACTCCCTCCGTCCCAAAACACCTTGCACATATTTCCCTTTTGGGTGTCCCATTGGTAAGTCCCACTTTCCCAAAATGGAAAATATTCCCACTACTTCTCTCTCCTCTCCACTCACAACAACTATCAATTTAATATTCTCTACCCCACTTTCTCTCTCCTTCCCACTCACACCACCCACTTTTCTTACACATTTTATTAATTCCCGTGCTTTTCAAAAAGGGTGAAAGCTGTTTTGGGACGGAGGGAGTAGTCATTTATTATTGAATGAATGGAGTAGTAACTTAAACTTCAATGGAGTTCAACTAAAATATTGTAGTTGTATTATTTAGTTGATGCATAAAATAGAAAGATATTTTTATTTAAATATTCACATAAGTTGCACATAATTATTTTTATAACCACTCAGAAGGTGGTGTTAGTGGCGTTGGATGGGTGGGGAGGAAGATGGTGAAAAAGATAGTATAATGCAACAAAAGAGAGAATGCAATAATATAAGGCATGATTCAAGCCGTGAACTTTGAAAACCTAATGAGAAATATAATATGGAAAATATCTTAACTGCATAAGGAAGGTTTGAAAATTAGTACTCCATCCGTCGAGTCCAAATCTTCTGTACCACTTTGTGTGCCACTCCATGTGTCACAAGTGATCTAACGTCTAACGGTTATTAAGATTATTATGATATTAATATTATCCAAACATGTTAACGATTAGATTAGCAGCGGTACATGGAGTGGCACACAAGAGTGGTACAGGTGATCTCGATTCCCATCCGTCCCACTATAATTATATAACTATAAGTTCCTACTTTGATTTTGCACGGAGATTAAGCAAAATTAAATGTTGTGAGTGTAAAAAATAAAGTAAGAGAGAGAAACTGGGAAGGAAGTTTTTGTTATGAGAATGACAAGTGAGTTTTTGTTATCAAGAGCGAATTTAAAAAAAAAAATCATATTATTTAGGGAGGATGGAGTATATAAAATCATTTAGATTTTTGATGATGTGTTATTTTAACTAGTGTAGCACCCGTGCGTTAAACGCACGGCCAAAATACTATAAGAGACATTAAATGAAAATATTTAAATTGACATTTGTCAAAATGATTACAAATTTTGAAAATTTTCTTTATAAACAACATTAGTCGTTTCATCTACAGTTTTTCCTTCTTCGTCACATACTATAATCTTCAAACCACCATGAGTAGTTACTTTAGAAAGACCAGCATACAACTCTCCATAACTAAATATGTCTGTTAAGAAATAAACCAATGTGCATCATTGATTGACATGGACTTTTATTGATTGTTATTGCCTATGAAACAATTAATGGAAACTGTCTCCTCTGTAACTTAGACCGCAAACGCGCTTCAGATGGTGTTAATGACATCCTCGGCACGAAAACTTTTTCTCCAGCATTAGTCTCATTTAAAATATTTTCTTCCAGAACATGTTCACCGAGACTTATAATAATTAATCTAGTATTATTGTACAAGCTTGCACTATGATCAATATTCCTCAATAACATTACCGGAACACTAACTATAAGGCTTAACTGATGATTTGGCAAACCGGATGCCGTTATTGTATTCAGAAACTCAGTCGAATGAATGTCGTCGAAAAGACTTAAATTTTATGCCGACCTACAAATTGAGTCTGAACTCAAATAAGTTTTGTAAACAGAGTGATTTTGAGAAAACATGTATTCGTTTACTTGGTCTACAACATCAAGGGTTGGTGCAAGTATGGCTTTTCCTTGTAAATAAACATCATTATCTCTACCAACTATAGAAATTTTAAAAATTATAGAAACTGTAAAGTCATATCATAAATTTTTGAAAAATGAAAAATTTTGAAAATCAAAACAAATCTTTTTGTTGAAGTGTTTTTGATTAATAATATAACTTTTAGTGTAATATTATTTGTATTTTTTTATTAAGTTAGATTTGATTGCAGGATCATGTTAAATAAGTGAAAAGGAAATTTCATCAACAATACGTTTCGGAAAATACTCTAATCTGAGCTCCCACGTACGTTTTATATATCTCTTTCTTTCAGAGTTAGTTTCTTTCTCTGTTTATATTAAACTCAAAGTCAAACTACTTTTAAGTACTAGTTATGAAATTGTCATATTCATTTTTGTAAATTCATTGTTTAATGTGAGTATTGAAGTTGAGAAAATGATTCATTCATAAAAATGAGTAAAAAGGTCCAAAAAATGATTTAGATGTTACATTGGAGTATAATTCGTTATACGTAATATGATAAAAATTGAAACATTTTTTTTTCTGTTTTTTTGATTTAGTTAGATTAGATGATTTAAAAGGAGATTTTAAACAATTGTGATTTTATTGTACTCATTTAATTTTCAAAATTGAGATTTTATTGTACTTAAGATAACTTCCACTTTTCAAGCCTAAAAAATCGCCCTGCTTTCCAAATACCGATGCCAGAATTACCCTTTCCCAAGTTTCCGTTTTTAGACAAACGTATTTGAGGGGGAAAAAAATAATAGAAAGGGGCTCAACTTACTTCAGTCATTATGTATATATAGATTTCTATAATTTGAATATAAACAACGTCTCGTGCATCGCACGCGAGTAACGCTAGTATAGAATAAAATCATAATGGCTTTTATTCAATATTTGTGGAATTTTTTCTCAAATAATTCCCTTATTTCTAAGTATTTACCAAAGTATCACCTTTTTCAAAGTATGTACCAAAATGACCAACTTTGAAGTAATTCGCTTTTAGAAAAAGCGAATTAAGTAATTCGCTAATGCCAAAAGCGAATTACTCTTTGACCAGATTAGGCGCGCTTTGCATTACGGGGTTAATTAAGGTTAAGATAATTCGCTTCCTGTAGTAGCGAATTACAATAATTCGCTATTTCAAGTAGCGAATTACATTAAACCCACACAATAAGATAAGGTTTCAGTATGTGCTGCTCATTATATCTCCATCTTATCTGAAAATAGAAAGAGAAAGAAGAAGGGACGCAAAGAGGAGAGGATTTTGCAAATCTATTTCTTGAAATACTCAAATCAAGCAAAAAGGTACACCAAGATCTCTATCTATATGTCATTTTTGTGTTTGATGTTATTTATTTTAGGTTTTTTAGTGAATTTGTAGAGAGAAATGATAAATTTAAGATTTTGACTGTTATTATCATTTTCTAGGGTTCTAGGGTATCGATGAGTGGGTTACCGCTTATTTTCATGTGCTACTGGGGAGGGGATGATGAAGATCCATTTAATGGTCCTCTTTTTGAAAAAGGACCAAAATTTGGTCTTAGAGCGATACATAGATGGACTTACACTGAGTTGATTGATCAGTTGTATGAACATATTGGGGTAGATCGAACAAGATTTTAGCTGGAAGTTATTTGTAGGTTTCCTCATTCCTTTGACCATGGAATTGCAAATTACTTTCCATTTCACATCCAAAACGATAATGGTGTGGCGTTAATGTTTGATGTTAATGCTCAATTTGGTGGGTTGAGTAACTTGCAGTTGTATATTATCATGAAGGCTATTGAGGTGTTTGATATCCGTGGGGGTGGGACTGACATTGGTTATAATCAAGAGACGAATGAACGTTATGCAGAGGCAGAGACACTTTATGTGAATTCGCAGAGTTACAACCGAGAGCCTGACGAGGGTCCAAGTACAGAGACATTCTATGATAATTCGCAGAGTTACAACCGAGAGCCTGACGAGGGTCCAAGTAACCAGAGACCGCGTCGTAGACGAGTGCCACGTGAGGATGTTCCGGCTGATGATGATGTTTTAGATGAAGATGATGAAGATGATGAAGACTATGATGCACAAATAGATAGTTTGTTGTTTCCTGATGATGATGATGAAGATGATGAAGAAAACAGCACCGGTAGTGAGATTAGCGAGGGTGACGATGGGCCGAATGATGGGATTGAATCAGATTTAGTAGCGTACGAAAGGAGAGAGAATCGAATGCATGAGAGAGCAGACTATCCTCTTTATCATGATATTGGAGAAGAAGTTGATGTGATTGCTGTTAATAATCAATGTAGTTTTCCGATATGGGATGGAGAGAAGGGTGGATTGGCTAAAGGGATACGATTTTCTAAGAAGATTGAGGTGCAATATGAGATAAAGAAGTATCACATACATTTCAATCGACGTTTTAAGGTAAGAAAGAGCACACTCCGAACGTGGGCCATTGAGTGTTTGTTGAAAGACTATCCATGCCCTTTTTATGCTCGTGTGAGTCAGAAGAAGATAGGATATTGGGAAGTGACCAAGTATAAAGGCCCTCATTGTTGTTTGTATTCTGGACTTAGTCTTGATCACCCCAACTTGGATGCTAAGTTTATTGGTCGGCATATTCTCCATAAGGTCAAGGCTGATTCTGATTTGAATGTTCAAGTTATTATTGCAGATATAAATGAGAAATACGGTAGGACAATTTCTTACAAGAAGGCATGGTGTGGGAAACAAAAGGCCATTGCTATTCAGAAATACAATCCTGGAACTATTGTTGAGTATTATAATCCTCCTCCACCTGGTGTATATAAAAAGTTTGATCGTGTTTTCTGGGCATTCGGGCCTTGTATTCAAGCTTTCACTCATTGTAGGCCTGTCGTGTCTGTTGATGGAACGTTCTTACATGGACGTTATAAAGGGGTGATACTCATTGCTATGGGTGTTGACGCCAACGACAGCATCGTTCCTCTTGCTTTTGCTATTGTTGAAAAAGAGGACCATGTTCTCTGGAGTTGGTTTTTACGCCTTGTTTGTCAACATATTATCAAGGGTCGTGAGGTATGCTTACTTTCTGATCGTCATAATGGCATTCTTGCTACAGTTGCAGAAGATACTTGGTGGCCAAATGTGCATCATCGATATTGCTTGAGGCATATGAGAGCAAATTTTCTGAAGAAGCATCATGGTAGTGATTTGAAGCGTCTGTTCTGGGTTGCTGGTTGTGCTCACCAAGATAGAAAATTGAAAAATACTTTAGAGTTGATCCGTTTAGTTGACCCAGAAGCCATCAAGTGGTTTGAGCATATAGATAAGAAGAAGTGGACACTGGCGCATGATGGTGGTTATAGATATGGTATTATGACTACGAACTTATCTGAGGTCTTTAATGGGGTCATGAAAGGATCACGTGGTATGCCAATAACAGCTATTGTTGAGACTTCTTTCTACCGTTGTGTGGAATACTTTCACAGCAGACTGGGGTTTGCAATGAATGCATTAGGGGGTGTTACTAATAACCCTAATGCACTATACAAATTTAGCCAAAGGATCCATCGTCGATACAACTACAACACCAAAAAGGCTGGGTCACACCATGTTCGACCGTTCAACGTAAATAACAGGGGAGTGTTTCAAGTGACAACCGGACGTCGTGGTGAAAAAGGTGGAAATACTCAAATTGTGAGATTTGATGAGCGTACATGCACATGTGGAAAATGGGTCGCATATCACTTGCCGTGTTCCCATGCAATTGCATGTTGCACATTCATGAATGTCGATGGTCGTAGTTACGTTGATCAATTTTACACTCTCGGGTCATACTACAAAACATGGTCAGGGACTTTTGAACCATTGCAACATGAGGACTATTGGAATGTGGATGGTCGGGTGCCAATATTTGAACCAAATGATATGCTTCGACGCAATGCAAAGCAGGGACGACCACAATCAAGACGGCTTCGAAATAGTATGGACTGACAATCTGGAAAACGAATAATCCATTGTTCAACTTGTAAGAAGGAAGGACACACGTGCCGGAGGTGTCCAACTAACAGGGAATAGATTTGAATTGGGTCAAATTCCACGTCATTTCAATGGGATTATGTTGTAAGATATTTATCTTGTGTCTGTCTTTCATTTGTAGTGCTAATGAACTTGTATTGTTGTAAGATATTTGAATTGTGTTTGTTCTATCATTTGTAGTACTAATGACTTTGTATTGTTGTAAGATATTTGAATTGTGTTTGTTCTATCATTTGTAGTGCTAATGACTTTGTATTGTTGTAAGATATTTGAATTGTGTTTGTTCTATCATTTGTAGTGCTAATGACTTTGTATTGTTGTAAGATATTTGAATTGTGTTTGTTCTATCATTTGTAGTGCTAATGAAATATAACATAAATAAAATAATTCAGTGACCACATCCCGGTCACATAGGAAATATAACATAAATCCAAAAAATTCAGTGACCACATCCCGGTCACATAGGAAATATAACATAAATCCAAATATTACATGTCCAACAAATTAACTTAACAATCGTTAGGGAATACCTTAAAAACATTGGAAAGTGTAATGTTAAGTACTTTTTTTGAGCGTGCGAGGGCGAAGACAACAACCTAATATCATCAACAAAACAAAATATTTAGAACAAAATGTTAAGGAAAATATCCTTAGGGAGTGTAATGTTAAGGAAAATATTTCATACCTGCTTAAGAATCAGAACAGCACCAACATCTATGTCACTTCCATACTCACTTCTGTTAAGCACTTTGGGGCCAATGATAGATTCAATTGTATCAGTAGGATCCTTTAAAGTCACCTTAAGAGAGCCAGTATCTTGTGGTGTGCACTCCGTGACAACAACAACAACCTGTAGTAGTAACCAAAAAAATAACGACCAATTATTTTTAAATATTAACCTTAAAAATAAATAATATTGATATCATACCTGATCCACCCTATCATAGTTATGGAATTTCTCCTTGATGGCCTTCAACGGATAATATGTACCCTCTGCAGTGAGATAGTCCATTGCAGATAGCCAAGGTCTGCGCTGGAAATGATCATCCTCCACCGGCTCTTCAAGCTTTCTCCTTATGGCCTCTTGGGTCGACTGAGGGGGTCCCTGAGAGACATGAGCTTTTCCGGAGTGATACCGACGTACGGCGGCCTGTGCGACACCAGCGGGACCAGGCACATTATGAGGTGGTGGAGATTCTAACTCTTGTTCGATCTGAGAGAGATTAGATTGAGGATTGGAGGTTTGACCGGGATGACCGGGAAGAGGTTGTCGTCCACGATACCAGCGGGGGAGTGATGGATCCATCTGTGTCAATTAAATTACATAATAATTACTCCTTACATAATATCTAGTACAAATTAAATACTAAGCTTTGACCAACCATAACTCATTCAATTTAAGTCCAAATTAACCAAATAAACTGCCTAAAGAGAGATCATACAGAGTACAACAAAGTTTGTTTTAGCACTTTTCGTCAAATCCTAGTCTAATTATGTCAAAAACAGCCTTCAAAATCAACAAGGTTAAGATCAAAGAATTTGAACCGAAATAAACAATATTCTTATATAACAAAAGAAGACTTACATGTAGTCAAATGAGTGAAGAAATGTAGGATTTCACTAAGAAAATCGCCTGAATCGCCTGAGAAGAGAGGGGGTGATGGTTTTGTGTACTTTCTTCTGCAAATGTATGGTGGGTGTATTTAATCTGTTTTAAGTGGAATTCGCTACTTGCAGTAGCGTATTATGCAAAAGCATAATTCGCTAGACCCGGAAGCGAATTATACCAGAAGCATAATTCGCTAGACCCGGAAGCGAATTATACCAGACTGCCCAAACAACAGATTCAAGCTTTCTGGCACTCCACCTGCAAACAAAACCGAATATACCAGCAAACACAATCAACATAAAACTGATTTATTTGTTTGAACTGAAACAATACTTTTTTACCAGCAAACACAAATCAACATTGCAACCCTTGTTAACTGCAACCCTTATCCAGAATTTAAATAGAAGCAACAACAACTAAAAAAAAAGTTCTCGGCCTAATGATCACATCCCGATCATATAAGAGTACTAATAATGTTAAAAATAAATCAGTGGTCAATAGTCAGAAGGAGTAAACCTATTTGTAGGATTTCTTGTCCTAGACCCAAGCCTAGGCAATGGCCTAGACGGAGTAGCAAAAAGATTAGAAGGCCCGGCTTGTCCAAATGGCGGAGGAATAGGTGGTCGAGCAGAAGACTGAGTTGATGCCGGAGGAGGAGGGTAAGACTGATCACCATCTGAATCCCCATCCTCACCAAAGGGTAGAATAGGTGGATAATGAGGTGTCCCTCCCACACCCATTCCCCCTCCCCATCCCTGTGTATGACTGCCCCATCCCCTCTCACCACCATGTGAAGATCCCTCCCCTTGTCCACTACTATGACCCCATCCCTGTGCATGACTGCCCCATCCCCCCTCACCACCATGTGAAGATCCCTCCCCTTGTCCACTACTATGACCCCATCCCTGTGCATGACTGCCCCATCCCCCCTCACCACCATGTGAAGATCCCTCCCCTTGTCCGCTACTATGACCCCATCCCTGTGAATATCTGCCCCATCGCCCCTCCCCCAGATCATCACCCTCACCATGTCCCTGATCTCCCTGATGTCCTTCCCCCTCCCCCCCACCATGTCCCTGATCATCACCCTCATGTCCCTCAGCCTCACCCTGTCCCTGATGTACCTCTCCCTCCCCCTCCCCCTGTCCCTGATCATCCACACGACGACGAGGACGAGGACGTTGTCTCTGACCCTCATCTTCATGGGTACGGTCAACCGGTGATGGAGGAGGTTGACCCAGTAGTCGTCCTTCCTCTCTAATATGGGTCAGGGCATGTGTGATGATGTGTCGCGTTTGAAGTCGAGACTGGTCCGGTCCTTGCTCAATAATTGCTTGTTCATTAACGACTTATAAACGTTGGAAGCTTTGAATCTGAAAAAAATATATTCAGAAAAACGTCATTTATTCTGGTACCCACCATCCTTACTGAAAAGGAATTAGAAACTCACCATCCCTTCTGTGAGGCTAGCATGTGACCGGTACCCCACATCCTCTACATGAGCAGGATTGTGAATCAACAAACGTGTGATGCTTTTGTACCTTTTGAAAAAAATGTTAAAAATATTAAAAATTTGTGGTGCAAAGAAAGGAATAAATGTCAACTATAACATTTATTCCGGGATAGAGAGAGTATACAAAAAACAATAGACACTCACCAAAGCATGTACTCATGTGTATATGAATAGTCCATATCCACCTCGTCCTCTGACCTAGGAACCACATTGAACAAACGTGCTTCCCATTGTTGAATATAGGCAACATGGTCATCCACCCAACTTATTCTGGGTCTACTCCGTCTATCAATCTGATGCAATCTAACATCAGTGTCAACTGGCCCAGGGATGAACTGGCGCATGCCAAACTGGCGCATAACTCGATCAGGCAGGTGCAACTCCACCCTCTCGAAACATATAAGAGGCGACCTCGTCCTCCAAACATCCTCCCCCTGCAAGCAATACCCTGGAGCAACACGCTCTCCATATGGCTCCCACACAACCTGATCCGCAGTCAAACTATCTAACGCATCCCTATATCCGCGCAGGTTATGTCTAGTCACATAACCAAACGATAACGCCCCTCGCCATCTGAAATTGAAAATCAAAGAAAATTATACTCCAAAAGTGTAAAAAATATATATCAATTCATTGATAAGTAGTTGTCCTATCATACCTAGCCCCCAAAGGGTCATCTACATCTGCCCCAAATACAGCGCCTAACGACCGCGGCTGGGTACACCTCAATCTCTCCCATGCCCAAATCTGTTCAAAAATCAACATCAATATTTATAAATATATCAATATATATAAATATATACTATAAAATGATATGGTGCACATGTATACTATATTTAAATAGTCATACCTGTACAATCGGCATGAATCCTCCACACTGACTAGTCTGGGGGGAAGTCGCCTTGCAAAGCTCTCGATAAAGGATGGCCAACGCAGCACTGCCCCAGCTATAAGATCCTACAACATCGATGTCTCTAAGAAGTGGCAAATATATGAGCTTCACCTTCGAATTACTGCGATCTGCCAAGATATATGACCCCAATAATGCCAAGATATAGGCACGTGTGTACCTATCAATATCCGCTACTGTGGCATGTTCTCCCAAATTAAGATTCAAGATATGCTCCTTAAGCCACTTGAGATTCAACATCCCCGTCTTCAAGTTCGGGGGACCAGGTCTGACACCTAACAACTCAAAACATAAATCAGCCCACTGGGCGTCTGTCATATATGTCTGATAGCCCGTGACGGGCAATCCATCTATCGGCAAACCCATCAATAGACCCACATCCTGCAGCGTAATCGTCATCTCACCAACAGGTAGATGGAAAGTGTGGGTCTCCGGGCGCCACCGCTCGACCAACGCCTCAAATAAAGCACAGTCATATTTCTTCATCTCCCCCATCCTGTAAACTCCGTAAAACCCCGCAACCCTTAATCTGTTCACAACCCTTCCATCTATATTTGTCGGGGGCTTTGGACCATGTCGAAACGATATACTATAAACCTCTTCACCAGCCCATAGTTGAGAAGATCTATGGGAACCCTGTAACGTCAGCACCGTCCGGTTCAAAGGACCCGGATCTACAAACGGCTCATTTACATCCATCTGTAACAATAAAAAACCCACGATTAGTTGGAAAGTGTGGGACAAAGGGAGTGTTAATTTTCAAACAGGTTAATCAATCACTTGATTAACTGAGAGAGCAACACAACACAAAGTCCTTCCCTAATTGAATCCATGTTTGCTTTACTGATAATAGGCTTCAAATAAAAATCAATCACATTTTTTGCATTAATTTTTCAATACAAAAATAATTTTCATACTTTCAAAGAAAAACTACAAATTAAAATCATTAAAATCCCATTTCAAAATCATCAAAATCCCCTCTCAAAACAGCCTCAATTTCAAACCAAACTTTGAAATCAACCATGCAAATACCACACATTCAATATAATTGTACAAAAACCAAATCATAAACGCTACTTAAACTCAATAACCAGTCGACAATCACCCACGAAATTGAACCAAAAATGGCAAAATCCCAACCAATTCATATGATAGATATTTTGCTAAAAAGAAATACTTACATTTTATATTAGGAACGGGGAATGACACAACTTCGAATTGAGAAAACCCCTAACCAGTCGACAATCACACCAGGTCAATCGCCCAGATATCGCCCTCTCAAACTCTCTGTGTTCGTTTGTAATGAACTGAACTGAACTTATGAAGAGACTGATTTTAACCTAATACGCTTCCGCAAAAAGCGAAATCATTTAAACTTATTTCGCTTCTTGAAGAAGCGAATTACCTTGGCATAAATCGCTAGTACAGGAAGCGAATTAGGTTAACCTTAATTAACGCCCTAATGCAAATCGGGCCTAATCTGGTCAAAGAGTAATTCGCTTTTGGCATTAGCGAATTAGTTAATTCGCTTTTCCTAGTAGCGAATTACCTCAAAGTTGGTCATTCTGGTACATACTTTGAAAAAGGTGATACTATGGTAAATACTTATGAAAAAGGGAATTATTTGAGAAAAAAATCATATTTGTGCTATTCAAATTCTTCGTAATTGAAAATTTGAAGAAATTATGTTCATGATGACACAATTTCTAATAAATTAGCTATATTTTCTTGTACATTCATATGATTATGCTTATATTTTCTTTTTTCAAAATACTCTTTTGTTCCAAAAGTTAGTACTTTTTTTTCTTTATTCCTACGAATGAACTTTTAGCAATGATTAAGACTACCTTTGATTATATGAGAATAAAAAAAATGGTATTAATAGTATTTATAATCATGTATAAATAATAAGTAGTGAATTTTTATTAAAATAAATAAAAATAAATTAAATTATTACTTGAAATTATTTATAATAACAAAGAAATAAGAGAGACTAATTATAATTAGGGTCGGTCTCCTGTGCGGCTGCCGCATGGCGTGCGACGGCTCGCACGGAGCCGAGCCGTTTTCTTCTCTTTTTTTTTGAGACTTTTTTGACCCCCCCCCCACTTTATTTTCCTTGCCAACAAAAGTAACACTTATTATAACGAAATGTAACTTTTTTTTTCAAATGTAACACTTATTTTTTTCAAAATGTACCACAATTTTGCTTCAATAGATTAAAGATAACATAAGATTGATAACTAAACCAATGTCACATTTTATAATAAATGCATATAACAAGCTTTATAAAGGAACATAACACTTTTTTTCAAATGTAACATTTTTTTTAAGAAAAATAACGTAACATTGACAAAACTAAACTAATGTTACATTTTATAATAAATGAATGTAACATTTTTTTCTCAATTGTAACAGTTTATATTATTAAATGTAACATTATATCTAAAATGTAATAATTTTTATTGAGAAAATAACAATTGGGATGCAAACCCGATTATATACATGAATATTTATTATTATTTTTTTTAAAAAAAAGAATGTAACATTTACTAAATAAAAATGTTACATTCATCAATATAGAAAATAATAATCATATATGCACTTTGTTACACTTCAAATATAACTTTTTCTAACCATAAAAGTGTTGTAACATTTGACAGTAAAAATGTTACTTTTTGAAGATGAAACTGTTACTTTTATTAAAAGAGAGTGTTACATCTCAGCTGAAGAGCAGCTCATATTTTGTGTGTGTTAAAAAATATGTTTTTTTTTTAAAAAAATCAAACCATATCATGACCTATCTAGTTTGATTCGTCTTGTCGAGACGAACAAGACGGTATTTTTATTTTTTTTCGAGTTATAAATCTCAAGATATAACATTTTAAAGTTTTTTGGGTTTTTTTTAGGAATGACACTTGTCGCGATCTGGGAAGAGATGGAGGCTGGGCTAGGCGGGTTAGGCGGGTCGGGCTGGTGCAGCCCATGTGCAACGGGTGTATATGAGAATTTGTCTAATAATTATATCCGTGAAAATCTATGTCTATCTTACTAGTATCAGTAATTGAAGAGCTAGTCTCCCACGAGAATAAGGGGATCCGTCTCATCTAGGAGACAGGTTTTTTACCCGGATCCATGACCCATGGGGCATAACCTGCCACGTGGCAGCCACCTATTGCCCCATTTTTTTTATTTTTTTTGTTAGTTTTTATATTTTTTTTCCCGGCTTTTCCGTCGTTTATCAAAAGTAATAGTTACCATAACTTAATGTAATGACTGTATACATATAAAGTAACATTGTTCATAAATAAACGTAACACCTGTTTTACAAAAACAAAAGCTCGTTTTACCCATTTTTTCAAATGTAATACTAACTATAATTACATGTAACCCAAACAATATCTAAATGTAATTATCGTTTATACTGAAATGTAATAGTGCTTTTGCAAAAATGTAAAATATTGTGTATTTTGATTTAATTTTTTGAAAGAAAGTAACATTTGAAAAGTAACAACTCATATACATGAATGTAATTGTTTGTACAAGTAAATGTAACACTTTAATAACAGAAATTATAACATATTTCTATAGATAATGTAATACTTTTACATGTAATACTAATCAAGTGTTTTTAGCTCTAAAAATGTAAATGGATGAATTATTACTTTTTCTATACATATGTGTTACAATTATGTATAAACACTGTTACATACAAGTAACACATTCGTTACATTTTAGTTGTAATAAGTATTACTTTTGGCAAACGAAGAAAACATAAAAAAAAAAAAAAACACTGTTACTTTTTCTATATATGTATTACTTTTATCTATACAAACTGTTACATTTAGTTATAGTAACTATTACTTTTGACAAACTCAAAAAAAAAAAAAAAAAAAAAAATATATATATATATATATATATATATATATATATATATATATATATATATATATATTTATGGACCTATGAGAGGCTGCCACGTGGCAGGTTCACCCCCATGGGTCATGGAGCCGGTTCGTGGGTCGGGTTATGAGTAAAAAATGACCCGTCTCTACCATAAGATGATTCCTTTGTTCTCACGTAAGTTTTTGTCGTACTTAAAAGGCAGTACCGACATGCTTAATTAATAAAGAAAACGAAAAGTGGTACCAAGTCAAAAAAACAGGAACACAAAATAAAGCAACATTGACTATCAAACACAAAACAATATCAATATCTTTGACTATGGAATAACTCACATTACATGTGTAATTGTTTGAAGCAAACCTCCAAATTCACTTTCCAACTCCACCCATATCGCATTGCAATCACACTAGCATCTTTGTCGTTAGTTGTGTGGTTAAAATTAATTAAATAAAGAATTTTTGTTTATAAATCCTTAAGTGATACAGTCATTTATTAATAAAAACACACATTTTTTAAACTAAACAATACATTTCTATCTTTAAAAATAAAATACCTAAACGGGCCACCATGATACAGTAATAATAACCCAAACCCAAAGATAAAAATAGAGACAGTATTAATAACCCAAGTGAGTATGGATATGATAAATTGGTGGGCATCAACTACGCATATCCCATTTTTTAAAAACTAGCACATATATCCCCAAAGGAGTGCTCCAGTAGTAAAGCGAAACCTCACACTCGGTGAGCGATAGAGTTCGATCACTTTCCTCGCCTTCTTCTGACGTGGACATCATAAAAAAAAAAAAAAAAAAAAAAAAAAACCTAGCATACATGACATTCATGGTCCCGGCCGATAGATAAGTGACCCGCTCACTACTTCTAAGCTTCTCGTGTAAATCCTATTCTCTACCTAAATTGGCTTCTACCACTTATTACACGATTTACACATACACTAAGGCGGCCGAGGAGGAAAAAGCCAAAAAAAAACAAAAAAAAACTCCCTCCGTCCTAATTAAAATTATAATTTTTTTTTTTTTTTTTTGAAGAATTTAAATTTGCTCCGGTTGAAGGAGCCTTATAAAATTAATCCATAGACATGAAATCTTTTTCAGGACAATAAATCATGCCTTTACAAATCAGGACCACTACTAGGGCCTGCACCAAAAATTGACATCAATCCAAACCTCCATTTTTATCCAATTCTTTTCCTCCCAATTAAGTCCTACCAAACAGACCATAAGACTCTAGTGAACCCACAAGTGCGCTGGCCATTAGAGGCAAATTCACATTACAATTCTCCCTCCGTCCCCAAAAGATGTTCCAATTTTTTTATTTTTTTTTTGGTCGTTATCATGAATGAACTTTGGGCAAAAATTATACTCCCTCCGTCCCAGAGTAAGAGTCCTACTTTCCATTTTGGTACATCCCAGAGTAAGAGTCCTATTCCTAAAATGGCAAAGAATATTTACTATTCACCCCACTCATTCTCTCTCTTATTTTACTTTTATACTCACAACACCAATCAATTCACTATTCGCTCCCACTCATTCTCTCTCCTACTTTACTTTTACACTCACAACATTTACATCACTTCCAATATTTATTAATAAGCGTGCAAATGAGGGGTAAGACTCTTACTCCGGGGCGGAGAGAGTAAGTTGATTTAATGATATTAATTAATTTAAAACTTGTTATTGATACACCATCAATGATACTATCAATAACAAGTTCTAAATTTTCATTTTAATAATTATAATAACCTAAAAGTATAACTCAAAATTAAAACGAATAAAAATGCAGAAACATCATTTTGTGGGACAGAGGGAGTAACACTATAGGCAGAAAATGACTAAAAACCAGCTCTCCACCACTCAACTATGTTATGATCGAATAATGGAGCTTGTGTCTACAGTTCGGTTTCTGACCGTTAGATTTGTTCATGTTTTTTTGGCCGCCTCACTTCCATCAATAAGGCCCAACCATTTGAAAAAGAACTACTCTCTCCATCCCAAAATTAATGGTCAAATTTGCTTTTGATCAAGAGGAAATCTCGGTCTTTTGGTGGGACAGAGGTAGTAATTTAAGCGGGTTGGATACTGGTTAGTTGTTGTTGTGTAATCTAACTACACAAGCTTTTTGATCTTTTGGCCGCCTCACTTCCATCAATAAGGCACAACCTTTATCTCTCTTTATCTTTCTTTCTCTCCCTCTCTCCCTTTCTATAAATAGAGACAAGAACACACTAGCATTCTCACCTTTCTTCCATATATCTTCTCAAACATAGTTACAAAATGGCTTCTAAGATCTTTCTTCTTTTGGGCCTTTCTCTTGCCATTGTTCTTCTCATTGCCTCAGAGGCGACCGCTAGTGACTTGGCCGACGCTTCCATTACTTCCAAGGATGCCCGTGAGTTTCTTTTTTTACTTATCTTCGTTAGATTCAATCAAACTTATAAACATAAATTCAAGCACTAGTCTTTCCTATTTTGTCTATCTTTTTCGTACCACATTTTTCATATAAACCTCACACTTGCCTTAACACTTGGAAGTTATGTTGTGGATGCAGTTGATGTAGCTGAAGGTGGAAATGGGTTAGAAATTGACCACCATCATGGACATTGTCATCATTACTGCCATGGACATTGCTGTGAAGCTACTGAGGTGCAGCCTCACAACTGATGATTATGTTGATGATGAAATTAGCATGCAAAATTAATTACTTAAAAATGCATGCAAATGGGCATTTGGGACTACTACTAAATAAGGAGCGTTTGACTCTCACTTTCCCATGTGAGGAAAATATACTGTATTTAGTGGTTATTATAAATAAGGTCCAAGGTTGTAATTGTGACATCATTTTCTTTTGTTGTTGTTGTTGTTGTTGTTGTTGTTGTTGTGAATGTAATTTCTTGCTTTTATTTGATCCTTCTTTAAATAAATCCCGTTTTCAAGTATATAAAGTGTGTTATTAATTACTACATCAGTCCCTAAATGAGCGTCCAAATTTCTGTTGGAACAATTTTTTATATCCCTGAATGCCACGCTCATTTTCAGAATAAGAATGAGGAAGAAGATGAAGGCGGAAGCGAAATAATACCTGTTGAATCCATTACATATGTTGTAGGGAGAATAAGAAGAAGAAGAAGAATTAAGGGGACGGAGTTCTTCTAAATAATTGTGCCTTTTCTCTCTAATGTCTCTAGCAATATGAAGATTATTTAGGAGAGAAAATAAAATGAATTGAGTGATTTCTAGGGTTGATGGAGAACCCTTTATATATGAAACCAAAAGGCACCTTATTTAGGGACTACACCCTTTAAACCTTTAGTGATGTTAAATTACCACTTTGCCCATCAAAAATAGGTAATATTACATCCAGGAATTCTACACATTATTTTAATTCACTACACTTTATATTAACAATATAGGTATGATTTCATGTATGAAATTACTAAATGACTTGTGTTGCAAGCCATGTCCCAACAATCTCCCACTTGGGTTGCAAAACAAAGTCCTTCCTTTAAATCATAAATATAACACAAATGACAACCCTAATGTGCGCACTTTATTGTCATTTATAACAATCTCGTTCATTAGCCATACAAGTATAGGACTAAAGGGGCAGTCGTTGTAATTGATTCGCAACTAAACCCACAATAATCATGTATACAAATCCAACTAAATGACATAGATCAAAAGTATAGATGTGTAGCATGGAATCATAATGAATATATACATATTCTTCCAACTAGTCCAACTTAACCAAATGAGATCAAAAATAATAGAACGATTAATGAAGTACAACACAAAACTCACACTAAATTAAATGTTATCAAATTGTTACACCCATATGAGCAACATGCTCGTGAAACCCTAGAGATGATAACGTTTCATAAATGGATCCGTTAAATTATGGAGTTTGTTCTAATAAGTTGTATTTCTCTGTTCATTTTGTACTATTTTCTTTATAACAAGATACTTAATGTCTAAATCCATAAACATTTTGTTAGAGTACGGAACTGCTACCTGATAGTCATATCTTAATTGGTCTTTCGACGCTTGTTTCGACAAATCACAGTCCATTAAAACTTATGTAGCCATGTAATTTTAACAAATATCGGAATACCAAATGATCTCAAGATTATCCGATTAAAAATAGGCATGTAGATCTTTGTGTTTTGTAAATACTATATCATTCTTTTGGCTACTGCTTAATGTTCTTTCTGGATTGCTTTGGTATTGATCAAGCATCCCAACATTGAATGCAAGACTTACGCATTTATTAAGCTTTCTTACTGCTGATGCAAAGAGGGATATTTTCTATATACTTGGATTCATAATTAACTTTAGGACACTGTTTGAGACTAAGCATGTCACCTTTAAAATTAGGGGTGTCAAGTGGTTTATAGTTTTGCATGCTATATCTTTTGTAATACCTTTTCTATATAGGCCTTTTGTGATAATCCCAAAATACTCCGTGAATACTCACAGTGAACTTGGATTCCTAATACAAAAGGATGCCTCACCAAGAATTTTCATTCCAAAGAAATTTTTTAGTTTCCTTATTAAGGTTTAAAACATTACTAGCAAGCAAATATTACCCACATATAAGACCAAAATTATAATTTTTACTCTCACTGAACTTATGGTATACACAATATTTATCAAGATTCATTTCAAACCAAATGAAAGAATAACTTGATTAAATTCTAAATACCATTAATGAGAAGTTTGCTTAAGTCATAAATAAATTTATCCATATAGATAGTTTGCTTAATGTCTCCATTAAGAAAAGTTCTCTTAATATCCATTTGACGAAGCTTAAGACACAAATTGCTACTAGTGCCATAATGATTTTAAAAGGGTTTTTAGAAGATACCGGGAAATGTTTCTTTCTTGATAATTAATGCCTTTCTTATGAGTTGAAAATTCTTTAGCAACTAGATGGGTCTTTATATATTTCAACATTACTTTTGTGAATCCTTTTAGGTCTTAGAGACCCATTTATAGGTTTCACATCTTTAGGTAATGTAAAAAGATCCCAAAAGTTGTTATCTTTCAAAGATTTCAACTCTTTATATATGGTATTAATCTACTTATGAGAATTAGGACTATTAATGGCTTTATGGTAGATGAATGGCTCATCGCCCACTAAACCTATGTGTCCTTAATTTCTCGGTAAGATACATCTCATAATTATCCGGTATTGCAATCCTTCTTACTCTATTGTATCTCTTTAAGGGCACCGGTTCTTACTAATTCTGAGGTTGTTGAATTTCCTTCTTATGATCAACATTTTCATGTTGTTCAATATTTATAGGGAAACCATATTTATTTTGAATTGTATGTTCTTCTTAAATATCAAGTACAAAATTTGAAATCCAATTGGAACTTATGGAAGAGGTGAAGAAATGGATGCCTCTTCTTTTCCAAGTTCAAAATATTACACCTAATCTCCCACTAAATTCAACATCCTCAAAGAACCTAGCTTTTCTCGTTTCAAAATGTTCAAATTTTTGGGTTGTAAAATTTATATATCCCCTAGATCTTTCGGCTAACCTCATGAATAACTACTAACAATCTTATGTCTAACTTGCCCTTAGTAGACTTATAAGGTCTACCCTTATGTTAGACAACCCCATAAATGAAGATGATTTAAGGACGTGTTCCTTATTCGTCCCAAAATCATAAATGGTTTTTATTAGTAGCTTAGAGGGAGCTTTAATGAGAATAAGGGCTGCGGTTTTAATGTATCGCCCATAATGAGTGAGGTAAAAGAAGCACAAAACATGCTTATTACCATTTTCTTAAGGATTTTATCATGTCTCTTATGTACATCATTCATGCTAGGCGTACCCGGCTTAATGTAGATGGAGACAATCCCACACTCTTCAAAATAGCGAGTAAAAAGGACCTAGACGTTGTTCCCTTTAACAATCATTCCAACCATGATATACTCTATCATGATTGGACCTAATGTTCTTAATAGTCTTTCAAAGTTGATTTCCAACTTTGACCTCATAAGACTTGAAAACGTCCATAACTTGAGTCTTTGCATGAAGTAATAAATGCATCCATATTGAGAGTAGTCATTTATAAACGTAATAACTATTGTTGACCTTTCCATGAAGGAATAATGAATGGCCCACAATGTTCATATGTATTAGTTTTAAAGACACTTGATACTCTCGAGAATACTATTCTTTTAATGTTTGTAAATTTCCTTTAAGGCATTTAATGCAAAGTATTTTCCAAAATATCAAGTTTGTTTAAGATTTTCTTTAACATAAGCTTATCAATTTTCCTTTTGAAAATATGACTCAAATGCCTATGCCTTAATGAAAAATAAAATAAAATTTACTTGATAAGTTTTGCTTTCTAGTTTTGGTTTCATTATTAAGAGACACATTTATTGTTTGAATAATGTCAAGTGAAGAAAGAATACTTGACAAAGTACTAGTGCCAACAACCTTTGGAATTAAAATAGAGATCACACTTATTATTAATGAACAAGAGTGACCTTCCTTGTCCAATATAAATATCATAATTCCATTTAAATGATGGTACAATAAATATATTATTTAATACAAAATAATACTTAGTACTTAACAATAATTTAAATGATCCTTATGCCTATAACTCTAACCGGATTCCTAGTTTCCATATAGATGAATTTCTTCATCTTTACTAGGTCTTCGGTAATTTAGGCAATCCTACTTGAACATCCTTATGTGATTGGTTGCACCAAAATCCAATCACCATGTAAATGTAGGAACTGAAACCAAATTAGCCTTAATACAATACAAACAAGACCAAATGATATACCTCTCACGCCAAGCGTGAGACTTAGGATAATCGAACTTCATGTTAGTAAGGTCCTTGCAAAAGAAACATTTATTTTCTTTATGATCATGAGATGATCCCTTAAGCTTCTTTTTACTTGCAACCACAGTTTCTTTCCCTCTTCTCTTGTCCCATGAGAAAAGGTAGATGCTAAATGAGTACCTTTAGTTCTAAATTATAATTAACTTATCTTCTTCTTGTGTCATAAGTGAAAGTAATTCATTAATATTTCACTTGTCCTTTTGACATTGATAGGTCACTTAAAAGCAACCAAACCAAGGAAGAAAGATTAAAACTAAATGCACAAGAATATCATCTGATATCCTTAACTTAAGTGCCTTTTCGTTTCGTCAATAGATGAACTATTTCTAAAATGTACTCCCTTAAATTCCTGGTACCCTTTATACCTTATGGAAACAAGTTTCTTCAGGGGTATCAAGGAATGTTTTTAGCATCAATATCCTCGGAGACACCGTCCAAAAGGTCTCCGGGACAATATTCTTTATGATCATTAGGCTTACGCGGTTAGAGCGTGTCACTTCTCAGCACTCAAGCAATAAGAAGAGAAACGGATCCCTTAATGCGAGTTCTATATAGCCCAAGATTATAATTATTTGTTTTCCAAGTTTTATAATTAGTCCCACATTGCAACAGTACTCATAGCAGTAATTACAGATGAAGCAATAAACAAATTTGTTGGAATTTTGAGAACAAGAATGAATACAAAACATAAATAAGAAACTACACAATAAATAATGATTAATTATATCAATGAAATCCATCAACAAGACATCAAAACTAATCTTTGGATTGCGAGTTGACTCATAAATGATTGCCTTAGGCAACAAGTAATTTGAACTTATATTTTAATAAATATTTAATCTTCCTTTGGGCCGACATAAGTACCTAAGAAAATAACCTAATGTTTATTTTACTTGTTACCACATGAATGCCCAAGTTTAGTCAAATGTCAAGATCTTCTTTGGAAAATTCAAGCCATTCACATATCAACTTAAACATCCAACACTTTACAATTTTAGGGTTTAAATAACGTAAATCACTTAGGCGACAATATTATTTAAACAATGAATAAAATTGTCAAAGTATATAATTAATCAAGGACTTTAAGGTTTGAAAATAATTATGGTTTTGTTCAAAAGGGGAAACAAAATTGTGCAACATCTTGAAAAAGGCAAAAATCCTGTGAATATGCACGACCGGGCAATGCCTAATACCCGATAGGGCAACATACAATGCCCGACCGGGCGGAACCAATGACCCGGCCAGGCAAACACATTTAGTCCAATCGGGTCTTTTCTTGAGGTCCGACCGGGCAGAACATAAGACCCGACCGGGCGGAACATAATACCCGACCGGGCTAAAGCCACCGTTTCATGCATTTTTGCTGCACTTTTTCCATATTTTATCCCAAAAGGCATGAATAACAGGTAGATCCACATGGTATGTACTTAAAACATAAAACCATGTTATTTAGGATAATCTTGCTTTTAAAATTAATGGAATCAAGTAAGTAGATCCACATGGTATGTACTTAAAACATAAAACCATATTATGAAGGGGTAGTCTAACTTGAACCATTTTAATTTAATGAACAAAATACTTTCAAACCATTTTCTGAATTTTAGATGATGATTATCAGTACTCTATGAACGAATTAGAGTCCCTAATCAACATTAAAACTTAATGATTCAACAGGGAAAATGAATTAAATTGAAAGTACAAAACTTTACCAAAGAAGAACCCAAACTTAAACCAAAATGAACGGGGCTCTGATACCAATTGTTGGAACAATTCTTTATATCCCTGAATGCCACGCTCATTTTCAGAATAAGAATGAGGAAGAAGATGAAGGCGGAAGCGAAATAATACCTGTTGAATCCATTACATATGTTGTAGGGAGAATAAGAAGAAGAAGAAGAATTAAGGGGACGGAGTTCTTCTAAATGATTGTGCCTTTTCTCTCTAATGTCTCTAGCAATATGAAGATTATTTAGAAGAGAAAATAAAATGAATGGAGTGATTTCTAGGGTTGATGGAGAACCTTTTATATATGAAACCAAAAGGCACCTCATTTAGGGACTACACCCTTTAAACCTTTAGTGATGTTAAATTACCACTTTGTCCATCAAAAATAGGTAATATTACATCCAGGAATTCTACACATTATTTTAATTCACTACACTTTATATTAACAATATAGCTATGATTTCATGTATGGAATTACTAAATGACTTGTGTTGCAAGCCATGTCCCAACAATTTCATTTTAAGGGACATAACTTTTTGTGCAATTTGGTGGTAAAATTCATATATAATCTTGTAATCCTCTTTACAAATATTTCGTTTTTGCAATTATAAAGAGACCGGTGAAAAAAAATTCGAAAAAAAATATTTAGGGACAAAGTTATGATCAAAATAGACACTCATTTTGGGACAAAAAATTTCTGAAAATACACTCATTTAGGGCCATAGGGAGTAATATAATTTTATCAGGGTACAAGCAATGTACAAATATAAAAAAATAACCTTAAAAATATTTACAAATAAACTGCAAAACTTATTGAAAGACCCTGTTAACTTAATGAACAGATTGATTAAAACTTGGACAGCTAACACTTTGGGTTAGCTGTTGAGAAATAATAAATAAAAAAAATTATGCAGCGGAATATAAATAAATAAAGAATAAAAGGACAATGTGCAGTGTGTGTAAGTGTAAGTGTATGGACAAGAGTGTACACAGTAATTTTAAAGTGGTTCAGAGGCAAAACCCTTCTCTTACATCCACCCCCACTGTTGAAAACAGTGAGATCAATTCACTATAATATTCTCTTAACTAAGAGTTACAAGAATTGATAAGGCAAGTTTCTAGAACCCCCTCTACTTAATTGACACTTCAATTAAGGTTGCTTCTTTCAAAGCGAAATAAGAAAAGAAAAAGAAAAATCACAAGTGTGTTTTCAGAAAAATAGCTTGGCTGTTAGCTGGCTTGGTGAAGGTTGTAGCAGGGTGCAAGATGACACAATATTTGCAGGGGTTTTATGCATATAGTCAAGACTGCAGAAATTAGCAGAGAGTGTGAGTAAAGGGAATGCGAGGGTTGAAAAAGGGTTGTTTGACAATATGCCAGTATGCTCCTTTATATAAGGTATGGCATATAGCCGTTGGGGGACAGAGGTAGCCGTTTGGGGGGAAAAAGGTGCAGAGGAGTAATGGTTTATCTTGACTGGGTGTAGTCAAGTTAAGTGACATGTTTATTACTCCTTTGGATGCAAGTTGTCATTTGAGAAGGCTATGCAGGCTTGATCAAGCTTCAATATGAGTTGTTCCAATGATTGGGATAATGTTCTATCATTGGAATAATCATTCTTCAAATATCTGATGAGGTAGAGTCAGCTGTTGGTCAAGAGTAGTCTTAGCTGTTGAAGCAGAGTAGTCTTAGCTGTTGGGCCTTTAAGGCATTTTCTGTTGAAGCTTGTTTGTAATTTGTATCTTGATAATTCATTTGAATGTGTAAGGATCTGTAAATGATGGTTCTTCAGTTTTTTTGATGTATAGATGATAGGCAGATCTTGTAATGATTTGACTGTTGGCTTAGCTATTGAACTTTGTCTTGGGTTGCCTGTGCTCAGGTCTTTGTATACATCATGTAATCAACTGAGTTTGATTATTTATTTATCAAAACATATTTACTATGATTAATTTGTGATTAAACATAGTGAGGTACTAACACTTATTATTATGGGAACGAAAAGAGCTTGTGTGATACTACTGCGAGATAGTAAAATACTCTCATATTTTCGCATATAGAATGTTACAATTGCAGTAAAAGTTAAATCAGGGGCTCAATCTATGAAAATTCTACAAAAATAAAGACATCTCAGGAGCTGGGATGAAGGGCAAAATGCCTTCACCAAATACACCAAACATTGAAACAAGAAGACGCCCAGAATTCAAATCATCCTTCCAAGCCTGATTAAGAACTGCAGATGTTTTCAAAGCTTTACCATTCCCCCTTTCCGCTCTTCCTGTATCGACTTTATCACCCTTATCGGGTGATGATTGCATATGATGCGGATATGAAGGGCCCGGTTCAGTATCACCAGCAGAAGACATGTTTATAGTTTCCTCTACCGTGCCGGATGGGACAGAGTTATTTGATGGAGAGACCACTGGCTGTCCGTTGCAACTTTCTTAAGGGATGGCTGGTTTTCTAACTCCTCCTTGCTTGCCTTGCGTTTATCTATTCAGAAGTTATAGAGAATTAGTGTCTATCACATTGAATTAGCAACAAATTATTACTCCATCCGTCCCTAAATGATTGTCCAAATTTTATGTTAAGCGACATTCTGAAAATCTCTGCTTTTTATATCAATTAGAGGCAAAGATTCATATATATTCTTGTAATCCACTTTCCAAACATTTAGTTTTGCATGTATAAAGAGACTAGTGAAAAAAAATACCAAAAAAAAACCATTTAGTGACGCGGCGAAACAATTAACAGAACAATAATCTACCGCAGAGATTATCGACCTAAACCAATCCATGTATTAGGGTTTTAACAATCCAAAGACTTTAGGGATTAAACCCACAAGATTCAAAAGAATTTTTTTTTTTAATCAAAAGTGTAATTTTCTGATTACAATTTTGTTAGTACTGTAGACACCATGCCTTAGACCGCTCACCCCGATTGCACATTTGATCTTGTGTTTCTCCCCATTTTAAGTGTTTCTCGTTAGTTTCTGTCACTTCCGTTAAGTTCCTGACCGACTTCGTTAAGTCTAGGGACTAAACTGAATAACAGGGCTGACTTTCTAGTCCATTCTGTCAAAATCGCCTTCTCTGAGTCGCGCGCCTCCGACAGGAGGATCCAGACGCGCGCGCCTCCCGCCCCCAAAGCAGGAAGCGCGCGCCTCTGGGCGTCGGTTACAGATTTCTGGCCAAGATTCTCTCCCTTGCTCAATTTACAGGATTTTGCCCGGGAAAGATTTCTTGGTGACTGAGTTTTGGCACCAAAAACATCTCTCTTTCACCTATAAAAACCCCCCTTTACCTCCATTTTCAAGGACCTTGGGCTCTCAATCTTACATTCTCAATGAGACACTAAAATTTCACACTTACAAAGCATTTCCAAAGGATTTCTCTAAAGAATTCATCAAGAAGTGTTTGAAGTCTCTTGAAGTCTAGGTAAAGTTATTTCTTTCCTCTTCTTAACTTCATCTCTTTTCTCTTTCTTTTTGTTTTATCAAAGTGCAATCACCCAAATCATTCTGGGACATGACTCTAATGATCACCTCATCTCATTGAGGTCGGTTAAAGAGTTATCTCCTACATTCCAAACTCTATTTTAAAACCCATTTTATGATTTAAAGAAGAAGAAGAAGAACGTTTATTATTCATGTAGATTTTGATCAAGCAAGACCAACTTTAGTTGGGCGAGATGGGTGTTTCGGTACTTCCCATCTCGTAACCTAACCCCCGAACCTCAAAACAAAGAATCTCTGTTTTCGTAATCAAACTTAGGCTATTATCAATAGGTTTTTCTTATGTTCCTCAAAACATAGGTGGCGACTCTAAAAACAAGTTAGACATCCTAGGATAATTCACGCGCTCTAGCCAAGCCGTGGTTCCCCCGGGGTATCTACAGTGGCGACTCCGCTGGGGACGTTTGAGGGTTAAACTTGCATTCTGATCAAAATCTACATCTTTTCTGGGCATTCTGACTCCTGATGGGGGAGGCGCGCGCTTCTGACCTCTTCAGCCTAAGGCGCGCGCATCCCGCATCAAGGACCAGAATCGCCCGCTTCTTCATGTTCTTATCTTCTTCTTTTACTATTCTCCACTAATCATTTCTGCAGGGGTTACAATATGCACATAGACCAGGGCAATCCCCTGAGTCCAAAATCTGACAATCCGACAGGTGTGCCCAGAAGCGCGCGCCTCCCAATAGCATCGCGCCAGGCGCGCGCGTCTCGTATCATCACTCAGAGGCGCACGCTTCTGGGTTGGTTCCCAGAACAGAAACAGGTCTCAGAACAGAGCAGTATGATGGGGGTGTGGGCACAGTTGCCTGCATCAGTGGTTATTCTGAACTTCGGACTGTTTTAATTTTATGTTCTATTTTATCGGTCACACGGGTGATTCGAAAGTTGTAATTATATGCTTATTTGTTTTTTTTTTATTTCTTTAAAAAAATTATAAAAAATATTTTGTCACCTGTTAGACATCACACTACATGCACATATTCCTATGAATTGCTCACTATCGAGTCGCACAAGTCCAACCCCAAACCCGTCGAGGCCCGTCCTAGAAAGTTTCAAGCTCCACTCGACCTTGGCTCTTTCGAAGCGGTAAACCTCAGCCCGTGGCGTAGTTCATGACTACATGCCGGGGGTGACCTTTGAGCCTCATATTCAAGCCGAGCACAAGCCACACAATTCTAGTTAGGGTCTAACACTCCGTGACTCAAGTCGGTTTCCATGTACCGAGATTTCCCTAAACTAATGTCTTCAAATCATACATGCCAACTTGTTGAAACGGACGCAATAAAAATCCGTCCCCAAAAGTGGTTATTTTGGACGAAAATAAAAATCCGTCCCCGCATGTATGCTTTACTACATTAATTTAGTTTAATCCCGATACATGTAGGATTCACAAACGCGATGGAATCCGATGAGTATATGGGACCGCGAGATGGTCTATATACTAGTGTGACGATTCCATTATTTTCTTAGAAACCCCAAAAGGGATCCATTCCCTCCGACTTAATAAAAAAAAAGAGTCTTTTCTTATGTGGTTCGAGTCGTGTGCCCAACTGTGTGTTCTAAGCCTCTTCGTGGACCACAAGTGTTACTCAAGACTGACAAGGGCCTCTTCTGCAATATAGGTTCAATTGGTACTTACAGAGTCTACCGGGATTCGGCAAATCGGTTAGTCCGTGAAGAGATCACTCCAACAGCTCCTACATCAACAATGGCCGGCGGCTCCAACACCAACAATACCATGACTCTCGAGCAACTCGCAACCATGGTCCAACTCCTCCAAGAGCAAGTCTCCACCCTTAATAAGGAGGCACAAAGCAAAGACGACATTTGGCAATCCCACCTCGACAGCCAAAGGGAGGCCCACGAGGCCGAGATGGAGCTAATGAAAGAAAAGCTCACTAATCTTGCCAAGGGGAAGAGAAAAAATGACGATGACGAATCCGAATGGACCGAAGGTTTGTTCAAAAGTCCTTATGTCAACACCCGCACCAAGAAAGTGGGAGAGCCAAGTTCCGAGAACAATGAGCCCAAAATGGTGGATTCTATCATGGCCTACATCGACCAAAAATTCAATAGGCTCAACATGGGGAAAGGCTCCGACACAAGCCTTTATCAATCATCCATCCTCATGAGTACTATGGCCGCTCTTCCTGATAAGTTCAAGATGCCCGACATAAGCAAATTCAAGGGCAACTCTTGTCCTATGGCTCACATTGAGACTTATATTTGGGCAATGGTTCCGAAGAAGGTCTCCCCCAAGGTGATGGCTCAATGCTTTCCTCTCACTCTCGAGGGGGCGGCAAAAGATTGGTATGCTACTCTCCCGCTCACTGTCCGTCTTGATTGGGACTCCGCCATGCTTGCCTTCAAGAACCAATACCAAGGCAACACCACTCACCGGCCCACAAGGAAAGAGCTAGAGAACACTACTCAACGAGACCACGAGTCCTTCATCGACTTCACAAGGAGATGGAATGATAAACTCTCCGAGATTGTGGAAAGGCCAAATACCAAGGAGCAAATGGACATCTTTCTCAAATGTCTCAAAATTGATCTCCGCACCCACCTAAGTGGGGCTTGCTATGCGGATTTCTCCCAAATGTATGAGGCGGGGGTCCGAATGGACGAGTTGCTCAAGGAAGTCAAGAAAAGTGCTCCTAGCTACCGCTACAAGGCCGCTTCCAACTCCACAAAAGAGGCCTCGGTCAACGCCGTCACTATCGACAAGGGGATTACAAAAAGGTTCCTCCACCCAAGGGAAGAAGTCTCGAAATGACCGTGTCTACACGCCTCTCCAAGGCATGACTCAAACCGAAGCTTTCGAAGTCCTCAAAGCAAAGGGTCAAGTCACACCCGTACAAGGGTACCAACCCAAGACGGTCAACCCCAATCATGCTCACCACAAATATTGTGGCTACCACCAATATAGTGGCCACACCACCGAGGAATGCTTCGTTCTCCGCAATGTCATTCAAGATCTCATAGACAAGAAAGAATTTGTAGTGACTAATGGCGAACATGTCAATGTAATAGAGATAGGAGAACTCGAGGGGACCACCCATTCAATCCCAATTGTGAATGGGGGCCCTAATGTTATGAATAAACTTGACAATTCTTGTTATGTTGTGACTTACGATGAGGTAATGAGGGAAGTACTAGAGAATAGGAAAAAGAAGCAAGATGGGAACGTCAACATGCTAACTCGATCCGGTCGAGTCATAGCAAGCAACCCTTCCACTTCCGCACCAAGCTCCTCTTCTCAAAGGCCGCAAGCTCGCGACACTCTCGAAAATCTTCTACTTGTCCAACTCAAGAAAACTCAAGCCAACATCTCTATTTGGGACCTCACCGCATCCTCAAAGAAACACCGAGATCTTGTCATCCGCAATCTCGATGATACATCAATTTCTCCCGATACTACTCCCGAGGACCTCACGGCAATGATCGGTCACATTCATTTTGGCAACGTCATCACATTTGCCGATATGGACCTTCCACCAACCACAACGAGCCTATTTACCTCAAGGTACGAGCAAGGGGGAGGCCCATCTCAAGAGTCTTAGTGGACGGTGGTTCCGCACTCAACCTCATGCCTGGCAGAATCATGGACATACTGGGGCTTAAGGATTCCGATTTGAAGCCTTCTACTCAAGTAATCCGAGGTTATGACAGCACCGCCCGTACAGTCATGGGCATGATCGAAATAGACATTGAGTTTGGGAGCATGGTCATGTCCGTTCCATTCCAAGTGCTTGACATCCCGGCCTCGTTCAACTTGCTTTTGGGTCGACCATGGATTCACAGTTCTAATGCCGTCCCATCAACTCTCCATCAATGTGTCAAGATCCGAAATGGTGATGAAATAGTGACCGTCATGGCCGAAAACGTCACTATCCACAGAAAAGGTGAGCCCGTCCACCAAGTTCAGCATGGTTTACCAGACTCCACTCTCTCCGGCGTCTCAATCAACGCCATTGACAAAGAAGGGGGAAACGGATCATGGACCCCCAGCAATCACAAAGTCCTCCGCATGATGAGGAATATGGACTACTTCCCTGGTTTAGGCCTAGGGAAATATCAACAAGGAATCCTACATCCTGTGCAAGTCCCATTTGTCAAGAACACATTCGGTTTGGGTACGAGCCTTCCAGAGAAGACTTGAAACAAGAGCAAGCGATCAAGAATGAAAAGGCCCGAGCTCGTAAAGAAGGCCGTCGTTATGAGGTCCCTAATCTAAGGCCTTACCGCAAGACGTTGAATGGCTATTTTTTCCGCCAAGGGGAAGACGTTCCATACATGATCTTTCCCGAGCCATGGGTTAACAATAAGGGTGTCAAAAAGCCCGGTCTCGAAATCTTCTCCGATTGTGAGATCCAGAAATCCGAAAGGGAACCAACTCCCATGTCGCCCCGTGAATGGTGGGGAAGGAAGGTGACTATAGAGTCCGAGACAGAAATCATCGTGGGGGAAGAACCGACAGATTTAGCCTCCATGTTCGAAGAGCTTGCCATAATGAATGAATGCCAAGTCAACGCCATCCATGACACCGTCATCATGAATGAGACTATCAGTGAGATCCCGCCAAGCTCCGAGCCGATCAACAATTGGTATTCTACGAAAGGGCCCGTGGTATCCGAGGAATTCTTAGTCCAAGAAATGGGTTGCATACCCCGCACAGCAACAAAGGAAGAGCGGCTCACACTTACTTTCGAGTCCGAGAGTGTCTCTAATACCCTCACCCAAGAGGATATGGAGGCCATAGCCGAGCGTGTGTTTCCTTTCTTTGCTAATGAAAAATTTGATATTTCTGAGTACCCTGAGATTGCAAATATCATAAATGATGAATTAACTAATAATGAACTTAATGAACAAGTTAATAACGATTCAAATTATGATGAAATAGACCACGAAAACACAACATACTTAAATGAACTTGCTCAACAGGTCCGTAGTCGTGGTGAAAATGGTCCAGGGGCTGACGAAGAATTGCATGTTGTTAATCTGGGTACCGACGAAGAGCCAAGGGAAACTAAGATCGGAAGCTTCTTCAAGGGGGACGACAGAGACAGATTGACTGCACTACTACGGGAGTTCGTGGATGTGTTCGCATGGTCATACAAAGACATGCCGGGTTTGGACAGAAAGGTAGCGGAGCACAGAATTCCGATCAGAGAAGATGCCAAGCCGGTAAAACAAAGCTCAGAAAGATCAAGCCAGAATGGTCTCTGCAAGTCAAAGAAGAGATCGAGAAGCTCCTCAGTGTGGGTTTCATCAAGGTTATCGAGTATCCGACATGGTTAGCCAACATCGTGACAGTCAGAAAGGCAAACGGCAAGGTTCGAGTTTGTGTGGACTTCCGGGATTTGAACAAAGCTTCCCCGAAAGACGATTTTCCAATCCCTAACATCGACATGCTGGTCGAATCCACTGCTGCCTACGAGGTTCGCTCATTCGTGGATGGTTTCGCTGGGTACAATCAGATTCTCATGGCTGAGGAAGATCAACATAAGACAGCCTTCACAACACCGTGGGGTACCTTTTGCTACACAGTCATGCCATTTGGGTTAAGAAACGCTGGGGCTTCCTACCAAAGAGCCGTGACAGACTTGTTCCACGATATGATTCACAAAGAAATCGAGGTCTATGTGGACGACATGATCATTCACTCCAAAGGGACCGATGGTCAACATTTAATCGATCTCCGCAAGTTCTTCGAAAGGCTTCGTCAACACAAGATGAGGCTCAACCCTGCAAAGTGCACGTTCGGGGTTATCCGAGGCAAAGTCCTTGGTTATATGGTCACTGAAAGGGGAATTGAAGTAGATCCCTCCAAAATCAAGGCAATCATTGACATGCCCCTCCAAAGACGCAGAAAGAGATCAAAGGTTTCATGGGCAGACTGCAATACATCAGTCGGTTTGTGCACCAACTCACTTCCATGTGCGAGCCAATCTTCAAGCTACTCAAGAAGAATGTGGCTCTAGAATGGACCGACGCGTGCCAAGAAGCCTTCGACCAAGTGAAGCATTACTTGACGTGCCCTCCTGTTCTAGTTCCGCCGCACAAGGAGAAGCCTCTTTTGCTCTATCTCACTGTCAATGATGAAGCCCTAGGGGCTATGTTAGCACAAGAGCAACGAGAGTCCACAAAGGAGAATGCCATTTATTTTGTCAGTCGCCGATTCCAAGGAGGCGAAAAGAACTACTCTGTCTTAGAGAAGTCATGTGCAGCATTGGTTTGGGTTACTCAAAAGCTCAAACACTATATGGAAGCTTTTCCGATCAAGCTAGTAGCAAAGGTGGACCCGCTCCGCTACATCTTCGAGAAGCCTTTCATGTCAACAAGAATAGCCAAATGGTACTTCATGCTCGCCGGCTATGATATCACTTACGTCACACTAAAATCCGTCAGGGGGAAAGTGTTCAGTGACCAGCTTGCCGAATTCCCGTGTGACGAAGTGAAGGGGGAAGACGTACAGTTCCCCGACGAGCATTTAATTTGTACTGCAACCGAGGAAAATAAGTGGCAACTTTTTTTCGATGGCGCCGCCAATAAACACGGTTTTGGTATAGGAGTATTGCTTGTCGATCCAAAAGACATCTACACTCCCATTGCCATCCGTCTGGAATTCGAAGCTACCAACAACATTGCCGAGTACGAAGCATGCATAGCAGGGCTCGAAGCAGCTCTCGAAAGAAACGTCACGGAACTAGAAGTATTCGGCGACTCTTTGCTCCTTATCAATCAGCAATCGGGTAAATGGCGAATCCAAGACCCGACCCTCCAACAGTATGGTCAGCACCTTGAAGAATTGGTTGAACAATTCCAAGAGATCACTTTCAACTACCTGCCAAGGGATAAAAATCGCTTCGCCGATGCACTGGCCACCATAGCTTCATTAGTCGAAATGCCCAAAGGGAAAATGGTGAAGCCTTTTAAAATTGCCCGAAGGAACAGTCCGGCGTACTGCATGAGTATCGAGATCAACGAGGTTCAAACAAACTCTCCGTGGTATTCGGATATCATGAATTTCCTCAAAGATGGCACTTATCCCGAGAATAGCAATAAGAAGTCTCAAGCGGCTCTGCAAAGGCTAGCCTCTCGGTACGTACTGATTGGGGACCGAGTCTATAAAAGGCACCACGACGGGATCAATCTCTTATGCGCCAATGAGGCCGAAGCTCAAGAGATAATGTGTGAAGTGCACGAAGGAGAGTGTGGACCCCACATGAATGGGTTTATGCTAGTCAAGAAGATACTCCGCATTGGTTACTATTGGAGCACTATGGAACGAGACTGTATCGAGAAAGTCAAAAGGTGTGCCAAGTGCCAATTCCATGCTAATCTGCAACATGCTCCACCCTCGCAACTTTACAACATGGTCACACCTTGGCCTTTCTCTTGTTGGGGGGTAGACATCATCGGTAAAGTCCATCCTGCCGGAAGCAATGGGCAGTCATTCGTCCTAGTGGCCGTCGACTACTTCACAAAGTGGGTCGAAGCACAAGCCTATCGGACCCTCAACGCCAAGAAAGTGGCCGAATTTGTAAAGATTAATATCATGTGCCGATACGGCGTGCCTCATGAAATCATTTCCGACAACGGCTCTCACTTTGAGAAGGAAATGGATGCACTTTTGGTAGAATACAAGATCACCAAGCACAAGTCATCTCCTTACCGTCCCCAAGCAAATGGCGCGGTTGAAGCAGCAAATAAGACCATCGAGACCATCGTCAAGAAAATGGCCTCAACAGGAAGGGATTGGCCCGAGAAGCTACCATTAGCATTGTGGGGCTACCGCACATCAATACGGTCAGCAACAGGAGAAACTCCTTATGCATTAGTCTATGGTTCTGAAGCCGTACTCCCAATCGAACTTGAAGTCCCATCTCTACGGGTCCTCCTCGAGAATCAAGTCAACGAGGTCGACTGGATGCAAAGTCGATATGAACAGCTAGCCTTACTCGACGAGAAAAGGCTAAGAGCACTCGAACGCACAAGGGCGTATCAGCAAAGGATGGCAAGAGCTTTCAACAAAAAGGTGAAGCCTCGAAACATCAATGTGGGAGATTTGGTCTTAAGACAACATCCTCCTAATGCCATGAATCTCCTGGGGAAATGGGGACCCCGATGGATCGGTCCGTACGTGGTAAAAAGATACTAAGCGGCGGTGCAGTCCGACTCGTGGATTTAGATGGTGACCAGCTGCCAAAGGAGGTCAACCTCGACAAGCTCAAGAGGTTCTATGCTTAATAAACAAAGACCATAAAAAAAAAAAAAAAAAAAAAAAAAAAATCGCTCGCTAGGTTGAAAACCCGCAAGGGCGGCCTAGGCAAAAATTAGAGCACGTGCAAAAAAAAGAAGCCCGCTAGATTGAAAACCCGAAAGGGCGTCTAGGCAAAAAACAGGGTGCACACAAAAAAAAATGGTCTTTGTTTGTTTGAACTACGGAGACCTGAGCCTCCCAACTGAAGGAACGTAGGCAACCTTCGGGTGCGGTCTAAAACATATCAAAAATACCCAATTCACTTCAAATAACAAGATGCAATTTTTATTCATTCAATGAATTATTCAAGCCATTACAACGGATTTATTGAGCAACAAAAGACATCAAAACATTAAATCCTAAAACAAAGTGGTCTAATTTAATTGCAATCTCTTAGGGTACTAAGAAAAGTCCAACTTTCTCTTAGCCTTCAAAGGACCACCCATCGTCTCTCAATCCTTTTCTTCTTGGATAACGGAGGAGCACTAATACGCACCGAAGCCTCTGTGTTGCGGCACGTCTCCTAGCATAAAAGTCATCCAAAGGAGTACCGAAAGGGTCAGCAAGAATGTTACTCGAATCAGCAGCAGCCTCCCTATATCTCAAAGCGCTGCTAGGCTCAAAACCCTTTCCCAACATCTCGGCACGAATCACATCGACCCAAGTGATGCCACGTTAAAGGGTGCCAAACAAATAATCCAAGTAGCTCTCGGGAAGGAAGACACTCCCCCGATGCAGAGGAGCAAAAGCCCAACGGTTGCGATCATCTCCCCAAGCCGACTGAAGCTCACTCGAGAAGTCCGGACCCATGTAAGCAACTGGACGAAGCATTCCGTCCCTCGGAAAATGAATTATCTGTTGGCGACCAAACTGCCGCAGAACCCGCTCTGGCTGGTAAAATGAAGAATCTCTCAAGGCGGGTACAACCACGTGCTGAAAACCAAGAGTCCATTCCACAAAAGGACGAAGACCCCAAGAAGGAGGGCACCACTCGATATCGACGGTTACCCGAGAGGCAAAGAATTTCTTCCAACCATCTTCAGATAAATCCCGGATCAACAGCTTCCTCCTATGAACAGCAAAAGGAGACAAATCACCATCCGGGGAATAAATCTTGAAGTGTTCTCGGAGCCATATGGTCAAGAGCAAAGGGCTTCCCCGACACATCTTGTCCGTCCTATGTAACTCATCAAGGCCGTGCAACGTCTCCCCTACAATAAGAGGGATTATACTAAATTGTTTCTCCTTGGCTTGCAAAATAATCTCAGCCAACTGCGCATCCGCAGTCCCGAAGGGTGTGACAAACAGTACTTCACTAAAGACACAAGCGGCCATGGCATTCCTCTTTAAAGATTGAACCACCGGATCCTCCGAGTGTAAACTGAAGAACATAGGCAACTCAGTTATGTCAATCGCAGTACCGTGCAACATCTTCCTCACGTCCTCAATAGGGAGACTCAGTAACTCAACCCAAGAGTCAATGGCACCACGGTGATATTTAGGGACGGCAATCCGACCGGCCAAAGGCATGCCAAGGATGGCCCCGAAATCATCAACAGTCGGCACCATTTCATTAGCTGAAAAGTTGAAGGTATGGCTATCGCAATCCCAGAAAGCTGCAGCAGCTCTCAACAAATCCCAATCCGGCTTCAACATCCGCAAAGTGAAAAGAATTCGGAACCCGAAGTCTTTAATGAAGGCCTTCTTGGGATGGGTCTTGAAAGAATACACAAAAGTGTCCAAGTCCTTTTCATACCCACTAACAACCTTGGCATCAAGAACAAAAGAATTGGAAGCCATGGAAAATGTTGATCACAAGCAAAGTTGAGCAATAATATGATGTTCAAAAATGGCAGAAAGGAGCTGTGAGAATCAAGTGGTCGAACAGAAGCTGATATTATAGATGTTGGGGGGTCTTTTGGCCAGCAAATGTCAAGCCCGGAATTCCGCTTCCCAGACGCGCGCGCCACCCGCCAGCGGTCTAAATGCGCGCGCGTCCCAAGCCTACAGAGGAAAGCGCGCGCCTCCCAAGTCTAGATCACTTCAGAAAAGGCCTTGTCAGAAATCTCCAGCCTAAATCAAGACACAGCCCCGGTCCTCGGACACCCAGTTGGGCACACCTTCTTCTGGTCCACCCTTAAGGCATGTCAAAGATTGAAAGTAGGATAGAAACTTCCACTCAAAAGTAGGCTGTCCTTCTCCAGATTCCGAACTCCCTAAGTTCTGTCACGGGTGCCATACCCCCCTCAAGAGTCAATCTCAACATTTCATCCCCAGCAGGAACATTCTTCTGGTCGCGGTCAACTGTGCCCGCACCCCACAAGTCAAAAAGTCAAGTGTGACTCCAAGTGGAACGCGACTTCAAAGCAATATTTCATCAACGAATTTCACTAACGGATTCGTCAACAAAGGTTCACCAACGGCCTCTCCAAAGGTTCACTAACGGCCTCTTCAAAGGTTCACTAACGGCCTCTCCAAAGGTTCACCAACGGCCTCTACAAAGGTTCACTAACGGCCTCATTCAAGGGTTCACCAACGGCCTCATCAACGGATTTTACTAACGGATTCGTCTCCAAAGGTTCACTAACGGCCTCCTCAAAGGTTCACTAACGGCCTCTCCAAAGGTTCACTAACGGCCTCTTCAAAGGTTCACTAACGGCCTCTCCAAAGGTTCACCAACGGCCTCTACAAAGGTTCACTAACGGCCTCATTCAAGGGTTCACTAACGGCCTCATCAACGGATTTCACTAACGGATTCGTCCTCAAAGGTTCACTAACGGCCTCCTCAAAGGTTCACTAACGGCCTCCTCACAGGTTCACTAACGGCCTCCTCAAAGGTTCACTAACGGCCTCTTCAAAGGTTCACTAACGGCCTCGTTCAAAGGTTCACTAACGGACTCATTCAACATATTCAGCCGGCAGGTTCACCTAACGGATCATGCCACCCCCTCTATCAACAAAAGCCGCTCACACAGGGAGCGCACCACTATCTCTCGCAATTTCAAATTCCTGCTTTCATCGAGTCTTTGCTTTTTCTTGGTGATGTCCTCGGCGGGTGTTTTTAACTTTCGTCGACGCGTTTTGCTTTGCAATCCACGTCGCCGAGGGGCTCTGTAGACACCCCGCCTTGGACCGCTCACCCTGATTGCACATTTGATCTTGTGTTCCTCCCGATTTTAAGTGTTTCTCGTTAGTTTCTGTCACTTCCGTTAAGTTCTTGACTGACTTCATTAAGTCCAGGGACTAAACTGAATAACAGGGATGACTTTCTAGTCCATTCTGTCAAAATCGCCTTCTCTGAGTCGCGCGCCTCCGACAGGAGGATCCAGACGCGCGCACCTCCCGCCCCCAAAGCAGGAAGCGCGCGCCTCTGGGCGTCGGTTACAGATTTCTGGCCAGGATTCTCTCCTTTGCTCAATTTACAGGATTTTGCCCGGGAAAGATTTCTTGGTGACTGAGTTTTGGCACCAAAAACATCTCTCTTTCACCTATAAAAACCCCCCTTTACCTCCATTTTCAAGGACCTTGGGCTCTCAATCTTACATTCTCAATGAGACACTAAAATTTCACACTTACAAAGCATTTACAAAGGATTTCTCTAAAGAATTCATCAAGAAGTGTTTGAAGTCTCTTGAAGTCTAGGTAAAGTTATTTCTTTCCTCTTCTTAACTTCATCTCTTTTCTCTTTCTTTTTGTTTTATCAAAGTGCAATCACCCAAATCATTCTGGGACATGACTCTAATGATCACCTCATCTCATTGAGGTCGGTTAAAGAGTTATCTCATACATTCCAAACTCTATTTTAAAACCCATTTTTATGATTTAAAGAAGAAGAAGAAGAACGTTTATTATTCATGTAGATTTTGATCAAGCAAGACCAACTTTAGTTGGGCGAGATGGGTGTTTCGGTACTTCCCATCTCGTAACCTAACCCCCGAACCTCAAAACAAAGAATCTCTGTTTTCGTAATCAAACTTAGGCTATTATCAATAGGTTTTTCTTATGTTCCTCAAAACATAGGTGGCGACTCTAAAAACAAGTTAGACATCCTAGGATAATTCACGCGCTCTAGCCAAGCCGTGGTTCCCCCGGGGTATCTACAAGTACCCAACCTGAAAATGAGTTTATTAGACATTCTAGAACTCATAGGGACCTCCCAGGTATTTACAAACTGCGCAAGACTTATCCAGGATTTTCTGAAAAGCCTAGATAAGAAGATGTTGATGACTGATCGGATGAGGAATCGAAGATAGGCGTTATCTCGTCTTCCTCCAGAGTCCAGATTGACCAGAGCCTCGAAATTTGTGCCAATCTCTCCGACCGGCCGGGCGGCCAGTCTTCCGGTCGGGCGGCCACTTCCTCCGGGTCAATATTTCCTATAAATAGGTGACCTCAGTTCATTATTAAAAACACAATTCTCTTCCCCGAGTTCTACAAGCCAAACCGACGGCAGAACTCTCTCTCCAAGCCTTTCTAGCAATTCCGAAGGTCCGGCGAATCCACGCGAGAGATTCGACTTCGTTCTTGTCAAGATTGGTGAGAATTTGTCATGTTTTCTTAGTTTAGATCTGATTTATACTAGTTTCATCATGTTTATACATCTATATTCATATGATTCATAACGTGTTCTTCATGTTCTTGCTAGAATTCATAATATGCTTTATGACTAGGGTAGCGATCTTCATGCTTATGTGTTATTTCATACATGTTTCATGATATTCTTATTATTATGCTAGATCTACGGCTTATCTCATGCATAACATGCTAGATCTAATGTTTTAATCCATGTTCATATTGTATAGCCGATGATGATCTACGAGATCTAGGAACTACTTCTAAACCCTAAACTTTAGGTAAATATTCCCATGATCAATAATTCTCCAATGATGAATATGAGGACTTGTAGATACCCCGGGGAACCACGGCTTTAGGCTAGAGCGGTGAATTATCCTAGGATGTCTAACTTGTTTTTAGAGTCGCCACCTATGTTTTGAGGAACATAAGAAAAACCTATAGATTGTAGCCTAAGTTTGATTACGAAAACAGAGATTCTTTGTTTTGAGGTTCGGGGGTTAGATTACGAGATGGGAAGTACCGAAACACCCATCTCGCCCAACTAAAGTTGGTCTTGCTTGATCAAAATCTACATGAATGAAAATGTTCTTCTTCTTCTTCTTTAAGTCATGAAAAGGGGAGATTTAAAATAGGATTTGGAATGTAGGAGATAACTCCTTAACCAACCTCAATGAGATGAGGTGATCATTAGAGTCATGTCCCAAAATGATTTGGGTGATTGCACATTTGATTAAAGTAAAAAGAGAGAGAGGAGATGAAGTAGAAAAGAAAGGAAAAGATGGACTTTTACCTACAATTTGAAGAACTTCAAATATTGCTTGAAGAGATCCTTGGAGAACCTTTAGAAAGTGATTTTGGTATAGTTTTTTGTAAGTTCAATCTTCGGTCCTTGAAAATGGAGGTAAAGAGAGGTTTTTATAAGTGAAAGAGGGGTGTTTTTGGTGCCAAAACTCAGTCACCAAGAAATCCTTCGCGGGCAAAATCTTGTAAATTGAGCAAGGGAGGGAATCCTGGCCAGAAATCTGTAACTGACGCCCAGAGGCGCGCGCTTCCTGCTTTGGGGGCGGGAGGCGCGCGCGCCTGGCTCCTCCTGTCGAAGGCGCGCGACTCAGAGAAGGCAATTTTGACAGAATGGACTAGAAAGTCAGTCCTGTCATTCAGTTTAGTCCCTGGACTTAACGAAGTCAGTCAGGAACTTAACGGAAGTGACAGAAACTAACGAGAAACACTTAAAATGGGGAGAAACACAAATCAAATGTGCAGTCGGGGTGAGCGGTCCAAGGCGGGGTGTCTACAGAGCCCCTCGGCGACGTGGACTGCAAAGCAGAACGTGTTGACGAAAGTTAAAAAACACCCGCCGAGGACATCACCAAGAAAAGGCAAAGACTCGATGAAAGCAGGAATTTGAAATTGCGAGAGATAGTGGTGCGCTCCCTGTGTGAGCGGCTTTTATTGATAGAGGGGGTGGCATGATCCGTTAGGTGGACCTGCCGGCTGAATGTTTTGAATGAGGCCGTTAGTGAACCTTTTGATGAATCCGTTAGTGAATCCCTTGGATGAGTCCGTTGGTGAACCCTTGTTGACGAATCCGTTGGTGAATCCGTTTGATGAATCCGTTAGTGAATCCCTTGGATGAGTCCGTTGGTGAACCCTTGTTGACGAATCCGTTAGTGAATCCGTTTGATGAATCCGTTAGTGAATCCCTTGGGTGAGTCCGTTGGTGAACCTTGTTGACAAATCCGTTAGTGAATCCGTTTGATGAATCCGTTAGTGAATCCTTTGGATGAGTCCGTTGGTGAACCCTTGTTGACGAATCCGTTAGTGAATCCGTTTGATGAATCCGTTAGTGAATCCCTTGGATGAGTCCGTTGGTGAACCCTTGTTGACGAATCCGTTAGTGAATCCGTTTGATGAATCCGTTAGTGAATCCCTTGGATGAGTCCGTTGGTGAACCCTTGTTGATGAATCCTTAGTGAATCCGTTTGGTGAATCCGTTAGTGAATCCCTTGGATGAGTCCGTTGGTGAACCCTTGTTGACGAATCCGTTAGTGAATCCGTTTGATGAATCCGTTAGTGAATCCCTTGGATGAGTCCGTTGGTGAACCCTTGTTGACGAATCCGTTAGTGAATCCGTTTGATGAATCCGTTAGTGAATCCTTTGGATGAGTCCGTTGGTGAACCCTTGTTGACGAATCCGTTAGTGAATCCGTTTGATGAATCCGTTAGTGAATCCCTTGGATGAGTCCGTTGGTGAACCCTTGTTGATGAATCCGTTAGTGAATCCGTTTGGTGAATCCGTTAGTAATCCCTTGGATGAGTCCGTTGGTGAACCCTTGTTGACGAATCCGTTAGTGAATCCGTTTGATGAATCCGTTAGTGAATCCCTTGGATGAGTCCGTTGGTGAACCCTTGTTGACGAATCCGTTAGTGAATCCGTTTGATGAATCCGTTAGTAAATCCCTTGGATGAGTCCGTTGGTGAACCCTTGTTGACGAATCCGTTAGTGAATCCGTTTGATGAATCCGTTAGTGAATCCTTTGGATGAGTCCGTTGGTGAACCCTTGTTGGCGAATCCGTTAGTGAATCCGTTTGATGAATCCGTTAGTGAATCCCTTGGATGAGTCCGTTGGTGAACCCTTGTTGACGAATCCGTTAGTGAATCCGTTTGATGAAATATTGCTTTGAAGTCTCGTGCCATTTGGAGTCACACTTGACTTTTTGAATTGTGGGGTGCGGGCACAGTTGACCGCGACCAGAAAAAATGTTCCTGCTGGGGATGAAATGTTGAGATTGACTCTTGAGGGGGGTGTGGCACCCGTGACAGAACTTAGGGAGTTCGGAATTTTGAAGAGGACAGCCTACTTTTGAGTGGGAGTTTCTATCCTACTTTCGATTTTTGACATGCCTTAAGGGCGGACCAGAAAAAGGTGTGCCCAACTGGGTGTCCGAGGATCGGGACAGTGTCTTGATTTAGGCTGGAGATCTCTGACAAGGCCCTTTTCTTGAAGCGATTTAGACATGGGAGGCGCGCGCCTTCCTATGTAGGACGCGCGCGCACTTCAGACTGCTGGCGGGTGGCGCGCGCGTCTGGGAGGCGGAATTCCGGGCTTGACATTTGCTGACCAAAAGAGCCCCCAACAGCTATAATATCATCTTCTGTTCGACCACTTGATTCTCACAGCTCCTTTCTGCCATTTTTGAACATCATATTATTGCTTAACTTCGCTTGTGATCAACATTTTCCATGGCTTCCAATTCTTTTGCCCTTGATGCCAAGGTCGTTAGTGCGTATGAAAAGGACTTGGGCACTTTTGTGTATTCTTTCAAGACCCATCCCAAGAAGGCCTTCATTAAAGATTTCGGGTTCCGAATTCTTTTCACCTTGCGGACGTTGAAGCCGGATTGGGATTTGTTGAGAGCTGCCGCGGCTTTCTGGGATTGCGACAGCCATACCTTCAACCTTTCAGCTAATGAAATGGTGCCGACTGTTGACGATTTCGGGGCCATCCTTGGCATGCCTTTGGCCGGTCGGATTGCCGTCCCTAAATATCACCGTGGTGCCATCGGCTCTTGGGTTGGGTTACTGAATCTCCCTGTTGAGGACGTGAGGAAGATGTTGCATGGTACCGTGATTGACATAACTGAATTGCCGATGTTCTTCAGTTTACACTCGGAGGACCCGATGGTTCAATCTTTCAAAAGAAATGCCATGGCCGTTTGTCTCTTCAGCGAAGTACTGTTTGTTACACCTTTCGGGACTGCGGACGTGCAGTTGGCTGAGATTATTTTGCAAGCTAAGGAGCAGCAATTTAGTGTAATCCCTCTTATTGTAGGGGAGACGTTGCACGGCCTTGATGAGTTACATAGGACGGGCAAGATGTGTCGGGGAAGCCCTTTGCTCTTGACCATATGGCTCCGAGAACACTTCAGAATTTATTCTCCGGATGGTGATTTGTCTCCTTTTGCTGTTCATAGGAGGAAGTTGTTGATCCGGGATTTATCTGAAGATGATTGGAAGAAATTCTTTGCCTCTCGGGTGACCGTTGATATTGAGTGGTGTCCTCCTTCTTGGGGTCTTCGTCCTTTTGTGGAATGGACTCTTGGTTTTCAGCACGTGGTTGTACCCGGTTTGAGAGATTCTTCATTTTACCAGCCAGAGCGGGTTCTGCGGCAGTTCGGTCGCCAACAGACAATTCCTTTTCCGAGGGATGGAATGCTTCGTCCAGTTGCTTACATGGGTCCTGACTTCTCGAGTGAGCTTCAGTCGGCTTGGGGAGATGACCGCAATCGTTGGGCTTTCGCTCCTCTGCATCGGGGGAGTGTCTTCCTTCCCGAGAGCTACTTGGACTATTTATTTGGCACCCTTTACCGTGGCATCACTTGGGTTGATGTGCTTCGTGCCGAGTTGTTGGGACAGGGTTTTGAGCCTAGCAGCACTTTGAGATATAGGGAGGCTGCTGCTGATTCGAGTAACATTCTCGCTGACCCTTTCGGTACTCCTTTGGATGACTTTTATGCTAGGAGACGTGTTGCGGCACAGAAGGTTTCGGTGCGTATTAGTGCTCCTTTGTTACCCAAGAAGAAAAGGATTGAGAGACGATCGGGTGGTCCTTCGAAAGCTAAGAGAAAATTGGATTTTTCTTAGTACCCTAAGAGATTGCAATTAGACCACTTTGTTTTAGGATTTAATATTTTGATGTCTTTTGTTGCTCAATAAATCCGTTGTAATGGTTTGAATAATTCATTGAATGAATAAAAATTGCATTTTGTTATTTGAAGTGAATTGGGTATTTTTGATATGTTTTAGACCGCACCCGAAGGTTGCCTACGTTCCTCCAGTTGGGAGGCTCAGGTCTTCGTAGTTCAAACAAACAAAGACCATTTTTTTTTTTTTTTTTTTTTTGTTGTGCACCCTGTTTTTTGCCTAGACCGCCCTTGCGGGTTTTCAATCTAGCGGGCTTCTTTTTTGCACGTGCTCTAATTTTTGCCTAGGCCGCCCTTGCGGGTTTTCAACCTAGCGAGCGATTTTTTTTTTTTTTTTTTTTATGGTCTTTGTTTATTAAGCGTAGAACCTCTTGAGCTTGTCGAGGTTGACCTCCTTTGGCAGCTGGTCACCATCTAAATCCACGAGCCGGACTGCACCACCGCTTAGTATCTTTTTGACCACGTACGGACCGATCCATCGGGGTCCCCATTTTCCCAGGGGATTCATGGCATTAGGAGGATGTTGTCTTAAGACCAAATCTCCCACATTGATGTTTCGAGGCTTCACTTTTTGTTGAAAGCTCTTGCCATCCTTTGCTGATATGCCCTCGTGCGTTCGAGTGCTCTTAACCTTTTCTCGTCGAGTAAGGCTAGCTGTTCGTATCGACTTTGCATCCAGTTGACCTCGTTGACTTGATTCTCGAGGAGGACCCGTAGAGATGGGACTTCAAGTTCGATAGGGAGTACGGCTTCAGAACCATAGACCAATGCATAAGGAGTTTCTCCTGTTGCGGATCGTATTGATGTGCGGTAGCCCCACAATGCTAATGGTAGCTTCTCGGGCCAATCCCTTCCTGTTGAGGCCATTTTCTTGACGATGGTCTCGATGGTCTTATTTGCTGCTTCGACTGCGCCATTTGCTTGGGGCCGGTAAGGAGATGACTTGTGCTTGGTGATCTTGTATTCTACCAAAAGTGCATCCATTTCCTTCTCGAAGTGAGAGCCGTTGTCGGAAATGATTTCATGAGGCACGCCGTATCGGCACATGATATTAATCTTTACAAATTCGGCCACTTTCTTGGCGTTGAGGGTTCGATAGGCTTGTGCTTCGACCCACTTTGTGAAGTAGTCGACTGCCACTAGGACGAATGACTGCCCATTGCTCCCGGCAGGATGAACTTTACCGATGATGTCTATCCCCCAACAAGAGAAAGGCCAAGGTGTGACCATGTTGTAAAGTTGTGAGGGTGGAGCATGTTGCAGATTAGCGTGGAATTGGCACTTGGCACACCTTTTGACTTTCTCGATACAGTCTCGTTCCATAGTGCTCCAATAGTAACCAATGCGAAGTATCTTCTTGACTAGCATAAACCCATTCATGTGGGGTCCACATTCTCCTTCGTGCACTTCACACATTATCTCTTGAGCTTCGGTCTCATTGGCGCATAGGAGATTGATCCCGTCGTGGTGCCTTTTATAGACTCGGTCCCCAATCAGTACGTACCGAGAGGCTAACCTTTGCAGAGCTGCTTGAGACTTCTTATTGATGTTCTCGGGATAAGTGCCGTCTTTGAGGAAGTTCATGATATCCGAATACCACGGAGAGTTTGTTTGAACCTCGTTGATCTCGATACTCATGCAATATGCCGGACTGTTCCTTCGAGCAATTTTGAAAGGCTTCACCATTTTCCCTTTGGGCATTTCAACTAATGAAGCTATAGTGGCCAGTGCATCGGCGAAGCGATTCTTATCCCTTGGCAGGTAGTTGAAAGTGATCTCTTGGAATTGTTCAACCAGTTCTTCAAGGTGCTGACCATACTGTTGGAGAGTCGGGTCTTGGGTTCGCCATTTACCCGATTGCTGATTGATAAGGAGCAAAGAGTCGCCGAACACTTCTAGTTCCGTGACGTTTCTTTCGAGAGCTGCTTCGAGCCCTGCTATGCATGCTTCGTACTCGGCAATGTTGTTGGTAGCTTCGAATTCCAGGCATATGGCAATGGGAGTGTAGATGTCTTTTGGATCGACAAGCAATACCCCTATACCAAAACCGTGTTTATTGGCGGCGCCATCAAAAAAAGTTGCCACTTGTCTTCCTCGGTTGCAGTACAAATTAAATGCTCGTCGGGGAACTGTACATCTTCCCCCTTCACTTCGTCACACGGGAATTCGGCAAGCTGGTCACTGAACACTTTCCCCCTGACGGATTTTAGTGTGACGTAAGTGATATCATAGCCGGCGAGCATGAAGTACCATTTGGCTATTCTTGTTGACATGAAAGGCTTCTCGAAGATGTAGCGGAGCGGGTCCACCTTTGCTACTAGCTTGATCGGAAAAGCTTCCATATAGTGTTTGAGCTTTTGAGTGACCCAAACCAATGCTGCACATGACTTCTCTAAGACAGAGTAGTTCTTTTCGCCTCCTTGGAATCGGCGACTGACAAAATAAATGGCGTTCTCCTTTGTGGACTCTCGTTGCTCTTGTGCTAACATAGCCCCTAGGGCTTCATCATTGACAGTGAGATAAAGCAACAGAGGTTTCTCCTTGTGCGGCGGAACTAGAACAGGAGGGCACGTCAAGTAATGCTTTACTTGATCGAAGGCTTCTTGGCACGCGTCGGTCCATTCTAGAGCCACATTCTTCTTGAGTAGCTTGAAGATTGGCTCGCACATGGAAGTGAGTTGGTGCACAAACCGACTGATGTATTGTAGTCTGCCCATGAAACCTTTAATCTCTTTCTGCGTCTTTGGAGGAGGCATGTCAATGATTGCCTTGATTTTGGAGGGGTCTACTTCGATTCCCCTTTCAGTGACCATATAACCAAGAACTTTGCCTCGGATAACCCCGAATGTGCACTTTGCAGGGTTGAGCCTCATCTTGTGTTGACGAAGCCTTTCGAAGAACTTGCGGAGATCGATTAGGTGTTGACCATCGGTTCCTTTGGAGTGAATGATCATGTCGTCCACATAGACCTCGATTTCTTTGTGAATCATATCGTGGAACAAGTCTGTCACGGCTCTTTGGTAGGAAGCCCCAGCATTTCTTAACCCAAATGGCATGACTGTGTAGCAAAAGGTACCCCACGGTGTTGTGAAGGCTGTCTTATGTTGATCTTCCTCGGCCATGAGAATCTGATTGTACCCAGCGAACCCATCCACGAATGAGCGAACCTCGTAGGCAGCAGTGGAGTCGACTAGCATGTCGATATTAGGGAGTGGAAAATCATCCTTTGGGGAAGCTTTGTTTAAATCCCGGAAGTCTACACAAACTCGAACCTTGCCGTTCGCCTTCCTGACTGTCACAATGTTGGCTAACCATGTCGGATACTCGATAACCTTGATGAAACCCACACTGAGGAGCTTCTCAATCTCTTCTTTGACCTGCAGAGACCATTCTGGCTTGATCTTTCTGAGCTTCTGCTTTACTGGCCTGGCATCTTCTCTGATCGGAATCCTGTGCTCCGCTACCTTTCTGTCTAAACCCGGCATGTCTTTGTATGACCATGCGAACACATCCACGAACTCCCGTAGTAATGCAGTCAATCTGTCTCTGTCGTCTCCCTTGAAGAAGCTTCCAATCTTGGTTTCTTTTGGCTCTTCTTCGGTACCCAGATTAACAACATGCAATTCTTCGTCAGCCTTTGGACCATTCTCGCCACGACTACGGACTTGTTGAGCAAGTTCATTTAAGTATGTTGTGTTTTCGTGGTCTATTTCATCATAATTTGAATCGTTATTAACTTGTTCGTTAAGTTCATTATTAGTTAATTCATCATTTATGATGTTTGCAATCTCAGGGTACTCAGAAATATCAAATTTTTCATTAGCAAAGAAAGGAAACACACGCTCGGCTATGGCCTCCAAATCCTCTTGGGTGAGGGTATTAGAGACACTCTCGGACTCGAAAGTAAGTGTGAGCTGCTCTTCCTTTGTTGCTGTGCGGGGTATGCAACCCATTTCTTGGACTAAGAATTCCTCGGATACCACGGGCCCTTTTGTTGAATACCAATTGTTGATCGGCTCGGAGCTTGGCGGGATCTCACTGATAGTCTCGTTCATGATGACGGTGTCATGGATGGCGTTAACTTGGCATTCATTCATCATGGCGAGCTCTTCGAACATGGAGGCTAAATCTGTCAGTTCTTCCCCCACGGTGATTTCTGTCTCGGACTCTATAGTCATCTTCCTTCCCCACCATTCACGGGGCGACATGGGAGTTGGTTCTCTTTCGGATATCTGGATCTCACAATCGGAGAAGATTTCGAGGCCGGGCTTTTTGACACCTTTATTGTTAACCCACGGCTCGGGAAAGATCATGTATGGAACGTCTTCCCCTTGGCGGACAAAATAACCATTCAACGTCTTGCGGTAAGGCCTTAGATTAGGGACTTCATACGACGGCCTTCTTTACGAGCTCGGGCCTTTTCGTTCTTGATCGCTTGCTCTTGTTTCAAGTCTTCTTTGGAAGGCTCATACCCCAAACCGAAGGTGTTCTTGACAAATGGGACTTGCACGGGATGTAGGATTCCTTGTTGATATTTCCCTAAGCCTAAACCAGGGAAGTAGTCCATATTCCTCATCATGCGGAGGACTTTGTGATTGCTGGGGGTCCATGATCCGTTTCCCCCTTCTTTGTCAATGGCGTTGATTGAGACGCCGGAGAGAGTGGAGTCTGGTAGACCATGCTGAACTTGGTGGACGGGCTCACCTTTTCTGTGGATAGTGATGTTTTCAGCCATTACGGTCACTATTTCATCACCATTTCGGATCTTGACACATTGGTGGAGAGTTGACGGTACGGCATTAGCACTATGAATCCATGGTCGACCCAACAGTAAGTTGAACGAGGCCGGGATATCAAGCACTTGGAATGGAACGGACATGACCATGCTCCCAAACTCAATGTCTATTTCGATCATACCCATGACTGTACGGGCGGTGCTGTCATAACCTCGGATTACTTGAGTAGAAGGCTTCAAATCAGAATCCTTAAGCCCCAGTATGCCCATGATTCTACCAGGCATGAGATTGAGTGCGGAACCACCGTCCACTAAGACTCTTGAGACGGGCCTCCCCCTTGCTCGTACTTTGAGGTAAATAGCTTCGTTGTGGTCGGAACCAAACGGTGGAAGGTCCATATCGGCAAAGGTGATGACGTTGCTAAAATGAATGTGACCAATCATTGCCGTGAGGTCCTCGGGAGTAGTATCGGGAGAAACTGATGTATCATCGAGATTGCGGATGACAAGATCTCGGTGTTTCTTCGAGGATGCAATGAGGTCCCAAATAGAGATGTTGGCTTGAGTTTTCTTGAGTTGGACAAGTAGAGGATCTTCGGGAGTGTTGTGAGCTTGCGGCCTTTGAGAAGAGGAGCTCGGTGCGGAAGTGGAAGGGTTGCTTGCTATGACTCGACCGGATCGAGTTAGCATGTTGACGTTCCCATCTTGCTTCTTTTTCCTATTCTCTAGTACTTCCCTCATTACTTCATCATAAGTCACTACATAACAAGAATTGTCAAGTTTATTCATAACATTGGGGCCCCCATTCACAATTGGGATTGAATGGGTGGTCCCCTCGAGTTCTCCTATCTCTATTACATTGACATGCTCGTCATTAGTCACTACAAATTCTTTCTTATCTATGAGATCTTGAATGACATTGCGGAGAACGAAGCATTCCTCGGTGGTGTGGCCACTATATTGGTGGTAGCCACAATATTTGTGGTGAGCATGATTGGAGAGGATCGTCTTGGGTTGGTACCCTTGCACGGGTGTGACTTGACCCTTTGCCTTGAGGACCTCGAACACTTCGGTTTGAGTCATGCCTTGGAGAGGCGTGTAGACACGGTCACTTCGGGACTTCTTCCCTTGAGGTGGAGGAACCTTTTTGTAATTCCCCTTGTCAATAGTGACGGCGTTGACCGAGGCCTCTTTTGTGGAGTTGGAAGCGGCCTTGTAGCGGTAAGTAGGAGTGGTCTTCTTAATCTCCTTGAGCAAGTCATCCATGCGTACCCCCGCCTCATACATTTGGGAGAAGTCGGAGTAGCAAGCCCCACTTAGGTGAGTGCGGAGATCAATCTTGAGACACTTGAGAAATATGTCCATTTGCTCTTTTGTGTTCGGCCTCTCAACAATTTCAGAGAGTTTGTCATTCCATCTCCTTGTGAAGTCGATGAAGGACTCATTGTCTCGTTGAGTAGTGTTCTCTAGCTCTTTCCTTGTGGGCCGGTGAGTGGTGTTGCCTTGGTATTGGTTCTTGAAGGCAAGCATGGCGGAGTCCCAATCAAGACGGACAGTGAGCGGGAGAGTAGCATACCAATCTTTTGCCGCCCCCTCGAGAGTGAGAGGAAAGCATTGAGCCATCACCTTGGTGGAGACCTTCTTTGGAACCATTGCCCAAATATAAGTCTCAATGTGAGCCATAGGACAAGAGTTGCCCTTGAATTTGCTTATGTCGGGCATCTTGAACTTATCGGGAAGAGCGGCCATAGTACTCATGAGGATGGATGATTGATAAAGGCTTGTGTCGGAGCCTTTCCCCATGTTGAGCCCATTGAATTTTTGGTCGATGTAGGCCATGATAGAATCCACCATTTTGGGCTCATTGTTCTCGGAACTTGGTTCCCCCATTTTCTTGGTGCGGGTGTTGACATAAGGACTCTTGAACAAACCCTCGGTCCACTCGGATTCATCATCATTGTTCTTGTTCTTTCCCTTGGCAAGGTTGGTGAGCTTTTCTTTCATTAGCTCCATTTCGGCCTCGTGGGCCTCCCTTTGGCTGTCGAGGTGGGATTGCCAAATGTCGTCTTTGCTTTGTGCCTCCTTGTTAAGGGTGGAGACTTGCTCTTGGAGGAGTTGGACCATAGTTGAGAGCTGTTCGAGAGACATGGTGTTGCTGCTGCCGGTCATGGTTGATGTTGGAGCTGTTGGAGTGATCTCTTCACGGACTAACCGATTTGCTGAATCCCGGTAGACTTTGTAAGTACCAATTGAACCTATATTGCAGAAGAGGCCCTTGTCAGTCTTGAGTAACACTTGCGGTCCATGAAGAGGCTTAGAACACACAGTTGGGCACACGACTCGAACCACATAAGAAAAGACTCTTTTTTTTTTTTTTTTTTTTTTATAAGTCGGAGGGAATGAATCCCTTTTGGGGTTTCTAAGAAAATAATGGAATCGTCACACTAGTATATAGACCATCTCGCGGTCCCATATACTCATCGGATTCCATCGCGCTTGTGAATCCTACATGTATCGGGATTAAACTAAATTAATGTAGTAAAGCATACATGCGGGGACGGATTTTTATTTTCGTCCAAAATAACCACTTTTGGGGACGGATTTTTATTGCGTCCCTTTCAACAAGTTGGCATGTATGATTTGAAGACATTAGTTTAGGGAAATCTCGGTACATGGAAACCGACTTGAGTCACGGAGTGTTAGACCCTAACTAGAATTGTGTGGTTTGTGCTCGGCTTGAATATGAGGCTCAAAGGTCACCCCCGGCATGTAGTCTTGAACTACGCCACGGGCTGAGGTTTACCGCTTCGAAAGAGCCAAGGTCTGGTGGAGCTTGAAACTTTCTAGGACGGGCCTCGACGGGTTTGGGGTTGGACTTGTGCGACTCGATAGTGAGCAGTTCATAGGAATATGTGCATGTAGTGTGAGGTCTAACAAGTGACAAAAAAAAAATTTATATTTTTTTTTTTTTGAAAAGAAAGAAAAAACACACAAAACACATAAGCACATAAAATTACAACTCCCGAATCACCCGTGTGACCGGTAAATAAAACACAAAATTAAAACAGTCCGAGGGTTCAATTCTGTTCTGATGCAGGCAACTGTGCCCACACCCCACTGTTCTGCTCAGTCACTGAAACCTGTTTCTGTTCTGGGAACCAACCCAGAAGCGTGCGCCTCTGAGTGTTGATGTGGGACGCGCGCGCATGGCGCAATGCTTATGGGAGGCGCGCGCTTCTGGGGCACACCTGTCAGAATGTCAGACTTTGGACTCAGGGGATTGCCCTGGTCCCATGTTCATATTGTAACCCCTGCAGAAGTGATTAGTGCAGAATAACAGAAGAAGAAGATGAAGAACATGAAGAAGTGGGCGATTCTGGTTCTTGATGCGGGATGCGCGCGCCTTAGGCTTAAAAGGCCAGACGCGCGCGCCTCCCCCATCAGGAAACAGAATGCCCAGAAAAGATGTAGATTTCGATCAGAATGCAAGTTTAACCCTCAAATACACTCCCCAGCGGAGTCGCCACTGTAGATACCCCGGGGAACCACGGCTTTAGGCTAGAGCGGTGAATTATCCTAGGATGTCTAACTTGTTTTTAGAGTCGCCACCTATGTTTTGAGGAACATAAGAAAAACCTATAGATTGTAGCCTAAGTTTGATTACGAAAACAGAGATTCTTTGTTTTGAGGTTCGGGGGTTAGATTACGAGATGGGAAGTACCGAAACACCCATCTCGCCCAACTAAAGTTGGTCTTGCTTGATCAAAATCTACATGAATGAAAATGTTCTTCTTCTTCTTCTTTAAGTCATGAAAAGGGGGATTTAAAATAGGATTTGGAATGTAGGAGATAACTCCTTAACCAACCTCAATGAGATGAGGTGATCATTAGAGTCATGTCCCAAAATGATTTGGGTGATTGCACATTTGATTAAAGTAAAAAGAGAGAGAGGAGATGAAGTAGAAAAGAAAGGAAAAGATGGACTTTTACCTACAATTTGAAGAACTTCAAATATTGCTTGAAGAGATCCTTGGAGAACCTTTAGAAAGTGATTTTGGTATAGTTTTTTGTAAGTTCAATCTTCGGTCCTTGAAAATGGAGGTAAAGAGAGGTTTTTATAGGTGAAAGAGGGGTGTTTTTGGTGCCAAAACTCAGTCACCAAGAAATCCTTCCCGGGCAAAATCTTGTAAATTGAGCAAGGGAGGGAATCCTGGCCAGAAATCTGTAACTGACGCCCAGAGGCGCGCGCTTCCTGCTTTGGGGGCGGGAGGCGCGCGCGCCTGGCTCCTCCTGTCGGAGGCGCGCGACTCAGAGAAGGCAATTTTGACAGAATGGACTAGAAAGTCAGTCCTGTCATTCAGTTTAGTCCCTGGACTTAACGAAGTCAGTCAGGAACTTAACGGAAGTGACAGAAACTAACGAGAAACACTTAAAATGGGGAGAAACACAAAATCAAATGTGCAGTCGGGGTGAGCGGTCCAAGGCGGGGTGTCTACAGGACTACCCATTGATCTTATCAATGGTATAATCATTATTCTAGGATGTGATCATCTTGTATGATTCTTTCTCCTCCCCCTTCATTATGCATGATCCCGCTTCTTCTCTCTATTCTGATTATGTGCGAACTACGCTGACCTGAGCTTCTCAAATGAGAGGAACGTAGGCAATCTTCGGATCCGGTCTCAATCACTAACACACTACTAACACATTCATCATGATAGAAAGTCCGATTTCTAGGGCGATAGGAATGATAACTTGATATTCTTCTCTTGTCGTAACTTGACCCCCGAACCCTCTTTGTTAGCTTTTTCTCAATGTTTTAGCTCGATAAAAACAATGTGGCGACTCTTAATAAGTTAAATGCCACTTGAATATCCTAATCCCATAGTTAAGATAAATAAAGATAAATAAAAAAGAAAGACTTCCCGTGCGTCGCCCGCATGACGGAAAGGGGTATTCACAGTGGGACTCTGCTAGGGACTAGCTTTGAACATCTTCAAACATAGAGGGTCAAACTTTCGTCAATATCATGATTGTACTTACTTGTTTCTTTCCCCCTTGTACTTTATTTGCTTCCCTTGTACTTTAGTGCGTTAATATCTTAACTATTTCCTATTGTACCCTTTCTAACTGTTTTGCATTGCATACATGTAAATACAAAAAGAACTCTCTGTTTTATCCCTAAAAAATAACTAGTTTTTGTCCGCACACTACCACTAGGTCCGTGTCACACTGCACACCCTACTGGATACTCCGCTGAGTGCACAGATTTTGGTGATCCTGTCGCCTCTATCTTCGTGGCACCCGGGCTATCTAACTCACTGTTTTCACTTGTGAAGCAGTCGAGGTTAATCCATTGTTCATTTCGAAACCATGCACTCACAGAGTCTAGGACACTCCAAAGTTGACCGGTTGGTTTGACTAGCTTTTCTTTATAGACAATTAACGTGTCGTTCATGCCGTCATCCGTTAAGTCTTTAATGAGTCGAGATCCTTCAAGAGAAAAAAGAAAAGCACAAAAAAAATGAAATTCCCTACAAGGGTGTGCATATAGTAAGCCGAGTGATACTTTGTACAAGGATCTCAACTCGTTAAAAACTTAACGGAAGTAACATAAGCGTTACGTTAAATGCCTTTAAACAAGGGTTAGTCGCTAGGATCCGTTAGGTCGGTGGAAGTCGCTTGCCCTATAGGACCCTCGCCCAAATTGTCCGTTGGGAGGTGCAATACAGGTGACACAATTTTGCTGCAATAGATTAAAGATAACATAAAGATTGACAACTAAACTAATGTCACACTTTTTATAAAAGAATGTAACACTCTTTTTTTCAAATGTAACACTTTTTTTCTTTCAAAATTAACATAAGATTGACAAAACTAAAACTAATGTTACATTTTATAAAAAATGAATGTAACTGTTTTTTGCTCAATTGAAACAGTTTATATTCTTAAATGTAACATTATATCTGAAATGTAACAATTTTTATTGAGAAAGTAACAATTGAGATACAAACCTGAATACATGAATTTTACTCTTTATTTAAAACAAAAAAAAGTAACATTTACTAAATAAAAATGTTACATTCATCTATATAGAAATTATAATCATATATGCACTTTGTTACACTTCAAATATTACTTTTCTAACCACAAAAACTATCAAACAATTTAAATTTTCTTGTAAAACTGTTGTTACATTTGACAATAAAAAGTGTTACTTTTTGAAGATGAAACGGTTACTTTTATCAGTACAGAGTGTTACATCTCAGGTGATGAGCAACTCAAAAAATTTTGTGTGTTAAAATGTATGTTTTTAAAAAAAAAAAAAATCAAACCATACCATGACCTATCTAGTTTGATTCGTCTCGTTGAGACGAACACAACCGTATTTTTAATATTTTTTTTCGAGTTATAAATTTCAAGATATAGCATTTTAAAGTTATTGAAGTTTTTTTTAAGGAATGACACGTGGCAGCACGCGGCTGGACGCACCAGCGTGTGACTCACAGCGCGACACGTGTCGTAAAATGATTGGGTTGTTAGAAAATGGGTGGGTAACTGGATTTGGACCGGGCGGGTTTGACCCACGGGCTTAACCCGCCGCACTGCCGCATGGATACCTGGTTACCGCATTTGAGAATTTGCCAAATAATAATGGGCAAATTGCCAATTAGTTACCTGAGTTGTCGTCAAGTTTAATAGTTACCCAGTTTGTGTTTCGGTCAATTTAGTTATTGAATTTGTCTTTTGTTTCAATTGGTGAAAATCCGTTTGTTTGTCAAAAAAACTAACGAAAATTGATGAAAAAACGTAACAAAGTTCTTTCAAAATTGCAATGATCAACTCTAAAGTTTAAATTATTCCATTACACCCCCAAACTAACGAATGTTAAAAGCTATCTTCTTTCTCAAAACCCATCATCACCACCACCCAAATCCGGCCACTACAATAACCACCTATCTTCTTTCCAGCGGCGATCCTTCCCTGCACACCATATTTTCCGGCAATTGTCCATATTTCCGGCGAAAAAAAAATCAAAAAATCGGACCAGAAAAATCGATTCCTGCTTCGTTAACCGTTGGATCGTCTTCAAACTTCTGGGGAATGTTCGCATCACCTAGGCGCACCTTTTTCACCGTTGTGGGATCTGCCAAAAAATCACCGGAACGGGAGATAAGTCCGCGGAAAAAATCTGGCGAAAATCTCCCAAAAATCGCCTTTCTCTCGCTCCGGCGGACTTATCTCCCTCTCCGGTGATTTTTTGGCAGATCCCAACGGTGAAAAAGTTCACCTAGGTGATGCGAAACATCCCCAGAAGTTTTTTCAAAACGGTTTCCAACGGTTAAAGAAGCAGGAATCGTATTTTTTCGGTCCGATTTTTTGCTTTTTTTTTTCGCCGGAAAATATGGACAATTGCCGGAAATATGGTGTGCAGGGAGGATCGCCGCTGGAAAGAAGATAGGTGGTTATGGTAGTGGCCGGATTTGGGTGGTGGTGATGACCGGGTTTGAGAAAGAAGATAGCTTTTAACATTCGTTAGTTTGGGGGTGTAATGGAATAATTTAAACTTTAGGGTTGATCATTGCAATTTTGAAAGAACTTTGTTACGTTTTCATCAATTTTCGTTAGTTTTTTGACAAACAAACGGATTTTACACCATTGAAACAAAAGACAAATTCAATAACTAAATTGACCGAAACACAAACTGGGTAACTAATTGAAACTTGACGACAAACTCAGGTAACTAATGGCAATTTGCCCAATAATAATTTGTCATAATTCGAGTTCCAAACGGAGGGAGTAGTATGGTGTATGACCGTGAAAGTGTGTGCTATGACTGCTATCTCACTTGTGTCAGTACTTGAAAAGCAGTACCGACATCCTTAATTAATAAAAAAACGAAAGGTGGTACCAAGTCAAGAAAACAGGAACACAAAATAAAGCAACATCAACTATCAACACAAAACAATATCAATATCTTTGACTATGGAGTAACTCACATTACAGGTGTATTGTTTAAGCAAACCTTTAAATTCACTTTCAACTACCACCAAATATCGCATCCCCTACGAACATGTTAGAGCAATAAAACAAGACTTGATGAGAAGTAAAGTAATCACAAGAATACAGATTTACGTGGTTCACCAATTTGACTACGTACACGGGTGGAGAGAGAATATATTATTAATATGGAGATCACAGATACAAATCACAAATCTAGTTGCACGAATTATTGATCACAATAATTCTTGACTATGCAAACCCTAGATCTAGAATACAGATTCTCTTGTATATCTCTGAACTTCTGTCTAACTTCTTGACCATCTTGAACTACTCTCTAGTTCTAGCTCTAGTCGACAAGTATACAAGTTGATTGTTATGCTAGGGAAAGAGTTGTATTTATAGTCATAAATAACTAAAACCTTAAAAGGAGAAGGAATCATATTTCTTGTGTAGAAAGTAATTCTATTCTCATTAGGAAACAACTTTCCCATTCTTAAACAATTCTTTGTACCAATAAGAAACCTAATTAAA
>JAOWBW010002015.1:0-142744 GCA_026119855.1 Campanula takesimana
ACAATCTGTATTTCAGGAGTAACTGTACTAACTGAGTGTCTGTAGTTTGCTAGCAAGATGAGTGTCAGTAAGTTTTCTCATCTGTCTCTCCTCCTGAAACAGATACATCCCATCTTTTGAACTGTTGTTGTCTATAGTTGTCTCAACTGGGGCAGGTAGGGTGGTAGATACTTCAATCAGAGGTTGAGTGTCAGTAGTTGTCTCAACTTGAAATTCCACTATCTCCTTAAAATGTTCATCAGCATGACTTCCTTCAACACTACTATCATCCTTCAATACAGATTCTGCAAAGACTTCAGCAGAGGGAGCTTTAGTCATGACAGTTCTGATTGGCATCTTGTCACTATCTGTTGTAAAGGAAGTGGAAGGAGAGTCAGCAGCAACTTTGTGAGCACAAACTAAATCACCAAATAAATCAGCACCATCATCATCAGCATCACTATCAGTAGAATCACTATCTTCATCACGCCCATCGGCAACAAACTCTTTATCAGCAGCATCTGCATCATCGGCAGAGTGAACATCGGCATCTGTCTCGGTCTTGCTGCTACTTGGCGAAGGAACATGAGCATATTTATCGGCAAGGTCTTCAGCGGCACGGCGATCGGCATCTTGCTTCAACAGAAATTCATTAGACTTTTCAATCAAGTCCATAGTGACCTTCTTTACTGATCTATGAAAGTGAGCATTGAGAGGGCTGACAGGAGGAGCCTCATCATCATTGTATGGCAGCAAATCTTCATCATTTTCAAGTCTTCCAATCTGATACGGATCAAACTCTGTGAATTGAGAGAGCTGATTAAATGTCCTGGCATAGATGAGCCACACGTCCTGAACCAACAAGTCTTGTCTAATTCTATCTTGAAAAAGATAGACTTGGTTCCAGTGTAGTGGTAGGAATTCAAAATACCGACCAAAATTGAGCTTTAGTTCAGCCTCTTTCAACTGCTTGAACTTTGATAGAGGGACAAACTTCTCTTTCCACATATCAGTGCGTCTGTCCAAACTCTTTTGATCAACATAATCAGCAGGATTTCTGGAGTGACAGTGTCTTTCATCTCTTCATGAAACTGAAGAAGACGACGAATAAAGGGAGGCAGATGGTCAATCGGAAAGACCCATTTCTTGATCAAGACCTTGTTGGTGAAGGACCAAGGATTCTTGTAGAAGGTGTGGAAAGTTGGGTTTCTGATTGGAGCGCATTTCCTAGGAGTCTGAGACTTGAGCTTCTCAATGACATCCTCAATACTTTTGCCATCGGCAAGTCATCAGTGAATTCTTCATCAGGAATTTCAACCTTGACAGCAGGATCGGTAGTTAGGGAAGCACCGGCAAGATGAGCAGGGGCAAATCTAATGAGCTTGGCTCTTGGATCAGCAGGAGGAATAGTGGAAGAAGGAACTTCATCGGCAAGCTTCACCTTCTTTATCACCACTTGATCGGCAACCTTTACCAGTTTCCTTTTCTTTGGAGCACCAGGAGTAGAATCAGCAAGAATCCTATCAGTTGAAGGAGCAGGAGTAGAGACTGCTGCTGATTGAGAAGCAACTGAAGGAATGGTCTTTGCCTTTTTCTTCCTCTGAGTCATAACAGGTGCAGGAGCAACAGAGGGGGCATCGGCATTGGAAGCATTCTTTGAAATCCTTTTCCAATCCTTAGCATCAAAGAACTTCAACCTATTGAAAGGCAAGCTGGATGGAAAGCGATCGGCAGCCACTACATTGGCATTTCTCCTCAGAATCATACTTATCAACAGATAATGGCATCCTTTTCCAGGATTGGCCTTGTTCTTCAATCTGTCAGAAGCCCACTTATCAGCAGCCGTAGCGATAATCCTAAATATGTAGGCACACCAGTTGAATTCAATCTGCAGAACAATGGCGGCCATAGCTTCAAACTGCACATCAGTAATATTGCTGTGGGATCCAGATCGGCAAATGAGACATCTATCAACTATCTCAGCCAAAGCATAGTATCTTCGGGGATAGTGAATCTTCAGATGATTAGTACCACTAAGCCTTGTGCCAGCACCTCTCATGATAATCCAAGCCCTATCCAGTTCCTGCTCATCAACTAGAGCACTCAACCCTTCATTCCCAAGATTGGGAAAAACTTCAGAGATAGAAGAGGGAGAAAGAGAGATCTGCACGCCCAAAACAGTAGAATTGATGGAGACGATAACGGAGGAGTCAGCACGAGAGCGGACAACAGAAGAGTTTGAGAAGAATTCTTTGACAAGATCCACAAATACTGAACTAACTCCTGATGGAGTGATGAACGAATCAAGCAGGGACCCAATAAGAAGATTCTTCAAGAAAACCCCGTCGGCTTCGTCGTTGAAGTAGTCGGAGTCAACATAGCCTCCGTAGATATCTTTTTCGCCGGATATTGTCTGCAAAATTACTCAAACAACTCTCAATGTTAGAAATAAAGACAAATCAAACCATAAATGATTAGAAATGAGTAGAGTATAAACATTAACACTTACCAGATTATGAATAGATGAACAAATAAAACGATGAACTGATAATCTGGAAAAAGGAGAGATAGAGAGAATAGAGAGCAGAGAGAAAAAAAATGGCGGAGAAAAAGCTTAATGGAATTTTGAAAGGCGTTATATATGTTATGGGGGAGAGAGAGAGAATATGAGAGGGCAAGGGAGAGAAATAACTGTACCTATAATCTCGAAGAACGTGCGGACGCAAAAATTAATGCGCACACAAATCAGTAAGGTGAACAGTTAAAAGTAAGAGGGAGAAAGGGTAAATTAGTCAAAAATAAGATAGAAGTGATGATGACCTGTTTACCTGCTGATGTATCGCATTAAATGGAATACATCTTGACACGATTTTGGATAAGAAAGGTACACACACGTGTCAGGGAGATGGTGTGACCGATGTACCTTTGATTTGATTGCTCACGTCATGTGTCAGGAATCTTAACTTTTGCAGAGACGTGCTGATTTGATTTTATCAATCGGCAAAATGATTGTATCGGCAAAATGATTGAATCGGCAAAATGATTGAATCGGCAAGATATTGAATCGGCAAGATATATAGATAGAATCGGCAAGATGATTTTGACAAAAATTTTGATCGGCAAGATTTTGTCGGCAGGTTCGTAGTCGGCAAGATAATTGATGCTCTGCTGATTTGATCGGCAGACTAACACAAGTAGCAAAGTTAGCACAATTTTAACCATAAAAATCAATCATACCTAATTCACCTCTGAGGAATTCAAATCTTTTCTGATCCAAGGGCTTTGTTAGTATGTCTGCTCTTTGGAAATCGGTATGAACTTTGAGCAGCACTACATTCCCCTTCTCAACATGTTCCTTCAGAAAGTGATACTTGATGTCTATGTGCTTGGTTTTGGAATGCATGACCGGGTTGTTTGAAACTGAGATTGCTGATTGGTTGTCACAATAGATGGGACAAATTTGAGATGGAACTTCATAGTCAACCAGCTGCTGCTTCATCCATAGAATCTGTGAACAGCAACTGCCGGCAGCTATGTACTCAGCTTCAGTAGTGGAAGTGGAAATTGATGCTTGCTTCTTACAGGACCAAGACACCAATCTATCACCAAGAAATTGGCAAGTTCCACTTGTACTCTTTCTGGTCACCCTACAAGCTGCAAAGTCTGCATCTGAGTAACCTATTAGATTGAAAGATGAATCTCTTGCATACCATAATCGAAGGTTAGCAGTGCCACATAAATATTTAATAATACGTTTTACAGCCTGCAGATGGGATTCCCTAGGGTCAGCTTGAAACCTGGCACAAACACAAACAGCAAACATAATATCTGGTCTACTGGCAGTAAGATAGAGGAGTGAGCCGATCATACCTCGGTAGACAGTCATGTCTACTTTCTTACCAGACTCATCCTTATCTAAATGAATGTTAGTGCCCATCGGTGTGCTTTGAGAGTGAGCATTGTCAAAGCCAAACTTCTTGATAAGTTCTTTGGCATACTTGGCTTGACTGATGAATATTCCCTCATGGGTTTGTTTGACTTGAAGTCCAAGGAAATATGTTAGTTCACCTATCATGCTCATCTCGAACTTGCTCTGCATCAGTTTCTCAAATCTCTTGCAAAGTGATTCGTTAGTGGAACCAAAAATAATATCATCGAAATAAATTTGAACAAACAATGAATGACCCTTATGCTTGGCAACAAATAAAGTAGTATCGATTTTACCTCGAGTGAAGCCTAAGCCATCGCTAAGTAAGAACTTAGATAGGGTTTCATACCATGCTCTTGGAGCTTGCTTTAGGCCATAGAGAGCTTTCTTCAATCGGTAGACATGATCAGGCTTCTTGGAGTCCTCAAAACCTGGTGGTTGTTCAACATAGACTAGTTCTTGGAGTTCTCCATTCAGGAAGGCACTTTTCACGTCCATTTGATATAGCTTGAATTCCTTGAAGGCAGCATAGGCTAAGAAAAGTCTTATAGCTTCCAATCTTGCAACGGGAGCAAATGTCTCATCGTAGTCGATTCCTTCCTCTTGACGGTAGCCTTTAGCAACTAATCTTGCTTTGTTTCTAATGATTTTCCCAGCTTCATCCAATTTGTTCCTGTAAACCCACTTAGTACCAATAACTTGCTGAGAAGTTGGTCTTGGCACAAGTTCCCATACTTTGCATCTTTCAAACTGATTCAGTTCCTCTTGCATGGCTTCAACCCAACCAGGATCAGCAAGAGCTTCTTCAGTCTTCTTTGGTTCTATATCGGAGACCATAGCAGATGAGAAAAGGCTTTCAGCAAATGCTCTACTAAGGTTCCTTGTTAATCTGGGACCAAAGACATCACCAATCACATTTTCTAATGGATGATCATGAACTGTTCTGACTTCTCTCGGCACATCTTGTCTTACTGATTCTTGTTGTAAGGATTCTAGAGGAGGATCAAGATCAGCAGATGGTGTAGGAGAAGAACTTTGAGTGAGAGGTGGATGAAAGCTTGGAGGATTAGGTCTTCTAACAGAGATTGGTTGAGGGCTAGATCTGTCTTCAGGATGATCAGCAGAGTTTGCATCGGCAAACGGATTATGAAATTCATCAGCAGGTTCTGGTTCTGCTGATGAAGGAAAATACGAAGCATCTGCTGATTCTTCTGCTGAAATGACTGGATCAGCAGCTGGTACTTGATCTGCAGGATTAGTATTACTGGATTCACCTGTCTCATGAGCACTAGACACATTAGTACTATTTGGAGCCTTGTCAGACTCTAACAAATCAAATTCATCAAAGGTTACATGAACAGATTCAACAATTTTCAAAAGTTTCTTATTGAAAACTCGAAAGGCCTTACTGTGTTTAGCATATCCAACAAAGATTCCTTCATCAGCTTTCTCATCAAATTTACCTCTGTGCTCTTTTCCATTGCATAGCACGTAACATTTGCAGCCGAATATCTTGAAGAATCCAATGTTGGGAATTCTGCCTCTCCAGAGTTCATAAGGAGTCTTGTTATGGAATTTGTTGATTAGAGATCTGTTCTGGGTGAAGCAGGCTGTATTGATCGCTTCAGCCCAAAAGTACTTCGGCAGCCTGGCTTCGGCAATCATGGTCTTACCAGCTTCAATGAGAATTCTGTTCTTCCTCTCAACAACACCATTTTGTTGTGGTGTATCGGCAGCTGAGAAGTTGTGGTCTATACCATGATCATCACAGTACTGAGCAATACCATTGTTCTTGAATTCAGTGCCGTTGTCTGATCTCATACTGATGATATCGCTTTCTTTCTGAGTTTGTAGTAGTCTGAATAACTTGGTTGCAACAGCATAGGTGTCATCTTTGTGACTGAAAGTTTCCACCCAAGTATATCTAGAGAAATCATCTACTACAACCAAGGTGTATCTACTTCCCCCGATACTTGCTGTAGATGTGGGGCCAAATAGATCCATATGTAGCAATTGGAGGCACTTAGAAGTTGACATGCAGGGCTTGCTTCGGAAAGATGACTTATGTTGTTTTCCAAGCTGGCAGGCCTTGCATTTCTTTGCTTGATCAGCAGACACTTGAGGCAGACCCGTAACAAGATTTGAACCGGCAAGCTTGGATAGATATTTGAAGTTCAAGTGACTGAGTCTCTTGTGCCATAGCCATGAGTTCTCACTGATGTTCTTAGCTACAAAACAAACATTAGCAACACCAGTAATAGCACTTAAGTCTACTGCATAAATGTTACCTTTACGTTTGGCAGTGAGAAGAGTTTCATTGGAAGCAATGTCTTTCACATAGCAACTGGAAGTAGTAAATACGCATTGCATTCCTTTATCACAGAATTGTGATATTGATAGAAGGTTGTGTTTCAGACCATCCACTAGAGAGACCTTCTGTACAGTAACTGCACCTCTCTTGATGGTACCTATACCGACGATTTTTCCTTTGGCATTATCACCAAACACTACTGGGGGACCTGATGCTTCGATAGTATCGGCAAGAAGATCTGCAAATCCTGTCATATGTCTTGAGCAGCCACTATCTAGAATCCACAAATCCTTGCTTGCACCAGTTGAGGCCATGAAGCATTCCTGAAATAAAACGGTATGCTTATGGTCCCCCTTATTCAAGGGTCCGAGGGTTAGTTCCTCTTTGGCAACCACATCTGGCCACCACTTGAGGATGAAACCTCAGTGGGTCCAGATAGGTGCTTCAAGAGGCATTCATGAGCCTTATGACCATAATCAAAACAATTAGAACATCTCACATGACTGATAGGCTGTGGAGTCGGTAGAATATCATTCTGTTTAGTCGGTGCATCGGCAGAACTAGGGAATTGAGCAGGCACAAACTTAGTAGGTTTAAAGGTGCTAGCATTGCCTTTCTTTCCATTCTGTTTACCTTTGGCAGTTACCTTTTTAGGCACTTGTCCATCGGCAGCAGAGGAGGTCAGATCGGCAGCACTTGCTCTGCTGATGTAATCACCAAGAATACCGTTATCGGCAGACTCAGTATCAGCAACCTTAACATATCTTTGTTTGTGCTTATCATTCCTTTTGTTCTGGTTCTTAGGATACTTCATTTCCACAGCACTGTATATTGGCTTAGCATCCTTATGCACTGAGTTAACAGGATTACATTCAACTTTCTCATCCTTTTTCTCGGTAGCACAAGTTTCAGTAGAGCTACTGCTGCTGGAATCAAATCCTAACCCAGATTGGTCCTTATATGACATTTGGGTCTGTAGGATTGTTTCAACAGCAACTCTAGATTTTGTGTAAGAATCAACAATCCTTGAGAGATGATTGTTTCTTTTCACAAGATCTTCGATCTGAGCTATCAATACTGCTACTTGGCATTTGAGATCCAGGTTTTCTTTCTTTAAAGAAATAGACTCAAGCTCGTGTCCTTTGAGAACTGAAAGTTCAGACATAAGCGAGCTATTCTCGTTAGAAATTCTTTTGAAATCAGCAGCCATCACTTTATGAACGCTACTCAGCTTCTCATGATCGATAAAAAGTTCATCCATTGTCTCTATCATTTCAGCTTTGGATATTTCAGGACAAGGATCAGCTAAAATTTTAGGAGTAGAGGCAATGGGTCCAGGAGAGAAGTCAGGTAGGGAAGAGATGGGTTTTGATATGTTTTTGGCAATGCTAGATTGTTTATTGAATAATAGTTTTCTGGTCATCGGTAAGGATTTTGATTTGATGGTGGTAAATTGAGAAGAGTTACACTGGCCATAGAGTGAGGTTCCCACTTGGTGTACTTTGTATCCATATGGGTTTCCAGCATTGACACTTATTTCTTTGAAGTGTGGTTGAGGTCTTCCGGCAGATTCTTCTTTGACTGGAGTTCTTGGTGGAGATGGATCTCGGTAGACTGGAGTCGGCAATGATGATACATCGGCATCTTCCAAATCTAGGGCGACAAAACATACATCGGCATCTTCATCTTCATCGGCATCTTCATCGGAATCAGTTTCACACCAAACCGGCAAGGCCTTTTCTGTGCTTTCATCGGCAACAAAGCTTCTAGACTTAGGATGTCTCTGGTTGAATGACTTCCTCATGTATTCATATTTTGGTTGAGGACATTTAGAAGCAAAGTGACCAGGTTTTCTGCAGTTGAAGCAGACCAGATCACCTTTGTTGTTCTTTCCATCGGTAGCACTGGTAGAGGGTTTATTGTAGCTTGCTGGTTTCTGAAATGGTGGTGTGAAGGATTTTGGTTGCTGGTAGTTTCCTTTCTGCATCCTTTTGAAGTATTTAAACCTTTTGTAGTTCCTAGCGAAGGCGGCAAATTCGTCTTCTTCCATAGGTTTTTTTGAGGTTATTTCATGGGTATTGGAACTGCAGGATGTTTGAGGTGGATCTATAGGAGGGAATTTGTTTGAAGGAAAGAATATCTGTGACTGAGCTGATAGAGACAAGTTTTTGAAATTTTTGTCGAGAACGTTAAGTTTTTGCAGTTCTCTCTCATACAGAAATAGACTAGACACAAGATTCTGAATAGAAGTCTTGTTTAAGTCTCTCACTTCTCTAACAGCGGTGACCTTAGTATGATACTCATTTCCCAAAGAACTTAGAAAATGAATATTAAGATCTTTCATAGTATAAACTTTACCTAATGAAGCACATAAATTACTTACCTCGCAAAATCTGTCGTAGGCACTCCTTAGTGATTCACCATCTTGTTTCTTGAAGGATTCAAACTCAGCAATGCAATCGTAGAGTCTGTTGTCCTTCACATGCTCGTCACCTTCAAAGTATGCAAGGAGCTTGTTCCAGCATTCTTGAGCCGTGGAGCACAAGTCAATAAGTTTGTATTGCTTGTCATCCAAACCACAAGAGATAATGTGGCATGCTTTTCCATCTAGGGCAGCAGAAAGTTTGTCGTCGTCGGTCCATTCCTCTCTGGGTTTCTCAATCAAAGTTTCATCAATCTGAACATGGGTTTCCTGTTCAGTTTCTCGATCAGCATGTTGTGTCAGCGGAGTGGAGGGAATAGGTCTGTAGGTGGTTGAAACTTTTAACGGAATGATTGGACCACCTTCTATGACCTTCATCAACCGGTCATCAATTGAGTTCATATACTTTATCATACGAGATTTCCAGACACCAAACTCGTTGACATTCAACAACGGAATGGTGGTGATGTTGAATGACTGCATGATTTTTCCTGCCATGGTATCGGCAAACAAGCTGCAAAGCTTGGAAATTTCTTTCAAAATTCCTAGCTCTGATACCAATTGTTAGGCCCAATTGGTAGGAAAATAGGCTAGAGGGGGGGTGAATAGCCTAATTAAAGCTTTTTCAAAGAAACACTTTTATAAATGCAAAGTCACTTATCAGATTGCAAACTATTTTCAGTAAGCGCAGCGGAGAAGATATGACTTGTTTTAACTCACACAAAATCAGTTTATAAAAAGGTTTTGAGAGCTTGGTTTAAACACAAAGTAGTTTCTAAAAGTTCAATGCAGTTTCAAGAGATTGGTCAATGGAAATGATGATGAGTCAGCAAGAACAGTAATGATTTGCCGGTGATAGAGTTCCAACCGGCAAGGACAGTAAGTAACAGAGGACACAGAGATTTGGAGAGGTTCACAGTGTAAATACTGCTACGTCCACTACCAAGTTTGGTCAGAACTTGGATTTGGGTTAAGAGCACTATTAAATATCCCTAGTTTATTACAAGAGCGGCTTTGCCGGATACAAAGACTAAATTCTAGAGATAGTTTAATGAATCGTAAAACAAATATCTGACCAAGTGTATTTAAGCGGCAAGTTCAAAAGAACTTATCTCACTTAGGTGGGTGTGTGAAAACTCAAACAACGTATTCCTTAAAATAATCTAGTTCGGGAATACTAACAGTGTTGTAGAGTTTGTGCACAAGTGTATGTCCTATTAAATGATCTAATGATTATCTGGACAAGGAATGTTTGAGCTTCAATGAATGCTGCAAACAACCAACTCTCTTCAATGCACTAAAATCACCAACCTTCTTCAATGCACTGAGTCCTCTATATATAGGAGGAGTTAATGTCTTAGCTTGTTGAAGAAGGATAACATTTGAATTTCCAGCTGGGTAGGTGAGGAGCATTTAATGCAGTATCCTTGGCATTAATGGTGAAGATACGCGTGCCTTAAAAGTCTGATGGGTAAAGACCCCTTTGTCTCAACCGGTTACCTGCAAAAGCAAGTAGAGACAGAGTATAGCTAAAAGTAGCTATGTGTCAGACGGCGTAGAAATCATTACAGAGCAGGTAAACTACTTTGTGGTAAAATAGTATAGAGACAATCAGCAAGGTTGACTTTAATGAAATGATGTCACCTGACTGATAGTGCAGACTGTCTATCATATCGGCATGTTGTGAATGGAGTTGATCGGCAACTTCTTTAATAAGTTGATCGCCAACTTCTGTAGCAAGTTGATCGGCAACTTGTCGCATGTTAAGAATAGAGTTGATCGGCAACTTGTTTACTGGTCTGCTGATTTGCTTCCTCTTGCTGGTTTGTCTTGAATAAAGAGTTGAAATACACCTGTGCTTGGTCACAAAGGATCCTAAGGGTACCTAAAAAGGTTCTAATAAAAATGGGGGACCCTAAGTGTAGACATGATTGGGATTAAGTAATTCTAAGACCTAGGTATCTATTGAACAACAGCCAACTATTTTATTTTTGGTTAAACTTGTATTTATTAGGTTGGGCTTAATTAATTAATTAAGAGTATGAATTGGGTTAAGTTTTGGGCCCGAGTAGCTAAAGTCCAATACAATTAAAATAGGGTATCCTTTTTTAGTTAGGAAAAACCCTACAATATATATATATCCCTAGAACCCTCTCTTTATTATGATTGTTTCAAAAACAAAAGAACGGAGAGAGTGAGAGAGGGTGGCGGTGAAAACAGCCGCAAGGAGAGAGAGAGAGATCGAGGAAGATTAAAAGAAGAAGAAGAAGAGAGGAAGAAGAAGGGAATCGAACCAAGGTAATCCTAATTCCCTAAACCTAATTCCTCCATTTAAATTATATCTAGTATTAACTGTAAGATCAAAACCCTAAACCTAAAAAGATGAACTAGGGTTGAGATTTGAGATTTTTAAAGTAAAGGAAGAAGAAGAAGAATTGACATATATGTATACATGCATGTGTATATGCGTGTATGTGTGTGTGTGAATGTGTACAGTGTGTGTGTGTGTTCGGTGCATGTGTGTTGTGTGCGTGCAGTGTGTGTGTTCGTGTGAGTGTGCGTGCAGTGTGTGTTTGTGTGTGTGTCGAGTGTGTATGAATAAAAATTAGGGTTTTGTGTGTGTTTTAAAAGGTGAAAACAGTGTGTACACGAAAGCTGTGAATAGTAATCTGGGGATTAATTAGCTGTGAATAGTAATTGTGAACAGTAATCTGGGATTAATGAGCTGTGAATAGTAATCTGAGAATAGTATAACAAGCTGTGAATAGTAGATTTACAAGCTGGGAATAGTGTTTGAGAGAGATAATGGAACCCTAAACCACATTATTTGGGAATGGAATTAATGAAACCCAAAGGGTATTTTAGTAAACCAAAAAGTGTGTTTTGGGAATACAATTAATGGGTAGAACAAACCCTAGAATGAATATCAATCTCAAAGAGTTAAGGAGATAAACTCGTGAGGTTAAGAACGTAAAAGAAAAGTATTTGGGGACGGAAGTAAATAGTCTTACTTGTCCTAAAAAGTATTTTGTGCATGATTGTAGATACGTGCACGGGATTTGCTAAGTGGGATACGCAAAGCCAAGGTAAGGGATTACGTTCCTTAAGTATTTGAGATTTATCCTTGAATGTAGGATTCTCTTAATTCTTTCAAGTGTAGCTACTAAAGGCCAGTAGCATTTGAACTCCGATATTGATATAACGTCTTTTGAATTATCTTACCTGTGATATGTGTTGTTCATAGGGTATCTAAGTGAATTGAAATTGTTCATGTATTCTTGTACCTTGAATACTTTGTGGAATATGGCTGTATCTAATTGAAACAGGTGCAGTTAGCTTAGTCTGATTGAAAAGGACTTAACTAGAATTAGTCTTAGTGAAAAGGGCTAATTAAGATAGTCTAATTTAATTGAAAAGAATTAGGCGTTAATGCTACTTGATGAAGTAGCTTAATGATCATAATCGAACTTAATGAGGGAGCACCGTGAGGAGGTGTAAGGTCTCTCGACACCCTGAAAAGGTGATGAATGAAACTGTGGAATTGACGAACCTGTACTAGGGCCTTAATTCTTTGAATATGATAAATGTACTTTGTGTTTGTACCGTTAAATCTTATTGATGTTAGCCTTTCGTTGAAATATAATTGTTTGGCTCCGTTCTTTCGGTCATCTTTTCTTAGTACCCGGAGAGATCCCGTATGAACTTACTGAGCATTGTTCCCTCACCCCTTCCTTATATTATTTTTCCTAGGTAAAGACTAAGGATCTAGATGGATTGCAAGGAAGGGCAGTCCAAGGTTTTGAAGAGTTTAAGACATTACTTTTTATATTGAGCTAGTGGGTTGTACTAGCTGTTGGGATTCAAATATCAGTTACGCTTCCGCATTATTTTAAATTATGGTTAAGTAAACTAGCCGTTGAATGGTAACGTTGGTTTTGAATTTATGTTGATGTTGGGGATTTTCCCTAGTTTATGGAATTTATTTATTGAATGAAAGTTGGGTCGTTACATTCTACACTTCAGATTACCCAATAAAAGATACTCCCATTCATTTCTTTACCAATGATTAGGTACAACCAAGATCTATATTTGAATGGAAGAAGCAACAGATAAAAGGAATAACATTTTGACACAATTAATCTATATTCTTATGAATCAGACTTAACCGCCACTAAAACTGAGATGTATAAGATTTCAATAAAGAAAATTTAAACTGCATTGCCTTCTTACCTCGCCGCTGTGATTTCATGCTGTGAAATGATGTTGGTAATGTGCTCCAACTCACCAACAACCTCTGATATGTTCTTTCTGTCACACGCTGACTCCACAGAACATGCAATTCCAATCTTGACCATTAAAACCATACACTCCACCCTTTGTTTTGCATAACTTGGATTTTGTGTTTCATTTTCTTTTTCCTTGACAAGTTTGGGGTCTACAATGTCCGTGATGCAGTCTGGCAAGGCCGTTCTAGCATAGTCATGAAGGTTAAGGCCATTTTGAAACATATTGTCTGTGGGTCTCTTCGCAGTCATCATCTCCAGAAAAATTATACCAAAACTGTAGACGTCTCCTTCTGTTGTCATCTCACTTCCAAGACCATACTCTGCAATCAAGATAGAAAAAAAATTGTATATATATATATATTCATCACAAAATCTGAATAAAGATAGAGTAGTTATCAAACTCATAAAACTAAAGAAATCTACTTAGAAGAGTTTTGAGTAGAGTGGTTACCAGGAGGCGCATAACCGATAGTTCCTCTTAAACCAATGGAACTGCTTTCGTTGATATTTGAAACTTCTGCAAGAAAAAACCCTGCGAGCCCAAAATCCCCGACATGAGCGACCATGTCTATGTCGAGTAAAATGTTATTGGGCTTTAAATCGCAATGTATGATGGGAATTTCACACCGGTGATGAAGGTAATCGATGGCATGAGCAACATCTGTGGCAATGTTTATTCTTTGAAAAAGGCTTAGTCCATGCAGCTCGTTTTGTGTATTCAATATCCCAGGTATTGGATATAGTAAACTCTCCAAACTCCCATTTGGCATGAACTCGTAAACTAGAGCTTTAAAATCGTTACCTTGAAAGTCAACTGAGGAGCATGCACTTATAATCTTTACAAGGTTACGATGTCGAATCTTTCTCCAGGCTTCACACTCTGCCATGAAACTCTTTGAAGCTCCTCGGAGGTCAAGGTTTAGTACCTTGACAGCAACAATTGCTCCATCCTCTTCAAGGATCCCTTTGTAGACATGGCTAAAACCACCAATACCAACCAAGTTTTCTGTGGAGAACCTGTTTGTTGCCTTGAGGAGCATTTCATAAGAATACTTGGTGAATTGCTGTGCCAATACCAGGCCTGATGATAGTGTTTCGCTTCTCCTTTTGTGGCAGATGAAAATCCAATACGATGCGAAAGCCAGGCCTAATAGCAAGCAGATTATTATAATTGCAATTATGAGTGCAATTGATATCTTTTTACTTTTATTTCCCTCGCTGGTTCTGCATTTAGTAAGATGGAGTTCAGGCAAACCACCACAAAGCCTATTGTTCCCAGCAACTGAGATGGCAGTAGCATTTGAGAAAACTCCATTCACCGGTAGTTCGCCCTCAAAGCCGTTGAATGACAAATTAAGATTTTTCAACTGCAATTTCTCCAAGAATCTTGGAATTTGTCCAGAAAAGTTATTACGAGAAATATCAAGGTACTGGATGCCAGTTAAAGAACCAAAAATGATTGAGGTATCAAACCTTGAAAGAAGTTCCCCTCAAGGAAGAGATTCTCCAGGCTAAAACGTTTTTCTTTTTTAATCCATTACTAAGAAATGAATAAAATCAATTTTCAGGTTAGCATTTTTATGAGCTAAACAACCTTGATGCATAGTATAAACGTAAAAAGGGTATTAGTGGATATGACATGCTGGGAACAAAAGAGAAAAGACAAAAATATTATTCCAAAACAAACATATAAAGTAGAGGAAATAACTTGCTGTCGTCTGAAATATCAATTTCCTTGGAGAATACAGCAAAATATTTGTTTCTCTTCTTGAATCTGCTTCAGGCTCATGCATTTCCAGACTTTAAAACTTCCATTTCTTAGAATTAGAGATGGGGTAAGAAGAAGCGAGAGGCCCGAGTGTTAGCATGGGCTGGACTAGGCCGGCAGTCGATTATGATGGAGGTTCCACCTTAAAACCAATTGGTGATAAGGGGATCAACTCCTCAAGTCTATATACCGGTCCATGTTTCTCTGTTTAGAAGATGTGGGATAGGGATGTCCAAACGGAATCGGACCGGAACCGCCAAACCGGCCCGGAACCGGAAAGCCCGGAACCGCATTGAACCTTGACGAAAACCGGAACCGTTTGTTACATAGGCCGGTTCCGGTTCATCCCATCTGAAAACCGTGAACCATCCGAACCGCCATGAACCGCCTAGACCAATCCGGAACCGGAACCGTCAGAAAAACCATCAAAATGGTTAGATTTCTAACGGTTTTATCAGAATTAACCGTTACTAATGGAATGTTGACAATAAAAGTTGAGTTTTGACTGAATTTTTAGCCAAATTAAGTGAATAAAAAAAAATAAAAATTTGTTGAGTATATAAAAGAAAAGAGGGACGGACCTCTTTAATTTTTTAAACATTTTTTCTATAACTTTTTGTCAAAAAATTCGGTTAAAAATATTATTAAAATTTTTTTTCTATTAAAAATAAATAAAAGAAACTGTGGACCGGCGGTTCCTAACCGTAACCGTAACAATAACCAGATGAAAAATGGTTCGATTGCGGTTTTCAAGCTTTTCCAGAATCGGAACCGGCTGTTCGGAACTGGAACCAGAATCGTTTTTGGTAATGCCTAATGTGGGATAATTGACTCTTACACGCCCCTTCATGTGTAGCCGGGCTTTGCCAAGGCTTACAACATTGATTTGTTAATCGGGTGGCACGGAGCAGAATTGTAGGCTGCTGGCCCTGCACGTGTCCCATGTAGAAGCAGCGGAAGTCAGGCCACCATAGATCGATGACTCTGATACCATCTTAGAGCTAGAGATGGCTAAGAAGAAGCGAGAGGCCCGAGTGTTAGCATGAGCTGGACTGGGCCGGCAATGGACTATGATGGAGGTGTTGGGTTTCCTTGTAACATGCGCAGCGGAATTAAGCATTTAAAATTTTATGAAACCCAAAGCCCATAGATCCATTCATATGATTATGTCAAATACATCTACAATGAATATAAGAATAGTAACCCTTGAAGCGTTTAATTTAACAACCTTGAATTCGATGGAGTTTTTCGAACTTGATCACGAACACAATCACGAGCAAGATCACGAACCTTGAGGTGATAAGCTTCACCCTCTAACGGTATCCACACCACGAACGAATATCAAGAAGATCTTGATCTTGGTTGCTAGACCAATATGTGAAACATGCTTTCACAATAAAATATATGGAATTAATATGTGTTCTTGTTCTTCACTTTTATGATCTTAGAACAAGAAAATAGTCTCTCAAACTCTTTGGAGGCTTTCACAATGCATAGAACTGATTAGGGCTGTTAGAGGCTATTTATATACTTGTTAAACCTATTCAAAATAGGTAACAAGTCACTAAACCTGCAAGAAAATGGAACAGGAAACCTTTTCCCCGAAGCAGACAAGGTCCGGTCGGGTAAAGGCATTGGTCCGGTCGGACCCTATGATAGGTCCGGTCATGTCCTTTCATAGGTCCGGTCGGACCTCCCCTTTTTCCACTTTTCTCCTTTAATTTCCTAATATTCCTCAAAGACCCTTCGACCCAATATTCTAATTTAGTCCTTTTAAGATTCGTTCTAATGTGTGTGACCCTTTAGGATTATACTAAGTTTGCAATGGGTGTAAACCATAAGATATGATTAGGTTCTAGCAAACCATCATACCTACCCAATTAGTATAACAATATATAAGTTCGTATCCTTTATAGAACATATCACAATCTCTTTGTTTCACGATGTCTATTGAACGTAAGCCATGGTCAATGGTCAACTTACATAGTTCAATGCTTTCTCGATCCCAAATATATTGATAAGATAACTCTTATTTGAGGACGGCCATCCATTTCATCAATACCATTCATCGAGTGGCCAAAGCTTGACATCTCTCTTGACGAGGAACAAATCCCATCTTGGCTTATTACTCTTCCCTACATGATTCCGATTACGCCAATCATATTCTTTATAGCTACTAAGTTAGGGGTAACGTTTGAATATGTCAAACATAATGTTCATCAAGTGGAAGACTGTAATAACTGTGAATACCTATGGCCAAAAATCGAGAGTCGCCACGTTGTTTTATTTGTTGTTAAAACAATGAGAAAAACATTTATGAGAATAATAGGGTTCGGGGGTCAAATTTCAATAGAAGAAGAATATTAATGTGATCACTCCTATTGCCCGACGAATCGGTCTTTCTATCATGATCAATGTGTGTGTGTGTTAGTGTTTGAGACCGGATCCGAAGATTGCCTACATTCTTCTCATCATGAGAAGCTCAGGTCGGTGTAGTTCATTGATGAATTAGAATGAGGAGAAATGAAGCGGATTCATGCATATAGAGGGGGAAGATTAGGGTTAGAAGTAGTTCCTAGATCATATTAGGGTTTGATGAAACCCTAGGATCATCATTGGGTATGGAATGTGCACATAAATAGGGATTACAATCCTAGATCTAACATATTATAAATGATAAGTCATAAATCTAGCATTATAATAAGAACATCATGAATACATATGAATGAACACATAAACATGAAGATCGCTACCCTAAATATAGCTTTAATGTAAGTAATATGTGACCTAGATCTATTGCGGGTTTCGTGGAAACCCTAGATCATCATCGGTCAAGAACACGAACGATGAACAAAACCCTAGATCTAGTAATATATGAATGGATATAATAGATCTAAGTAGTTAAGTTGTCACGACCCGAAAACTAGGCTCTATTTTATTAGTAATAAATAATTATTATTTATTTAATTGCTTATTTATTTATTTAAATTATTATTTATTTAAATAATTATGTGTGCATTTTATGTTTCATCATAATTATGCTTAGCATTTTATGTGAGTCATTCGGGTTAGTGTAATATTGTTGGGTCTTAATTGTTAGCAGGGAGTGTAGTATTGTGTTAGTAGGCGGGGAAGGGGCCTAAGTGTAACTTCGCTTTTAACTTCACCTTCTTCCTTCTTCTCCTTCTCCCTCACAAACTCATTCTCAGTATTCTCTCTCTCTCTCCTCAAGAAAAAGGTAAACATTTCTCTCTTCCTTCTCTCTTCATTTCCTCCATCTTCCTCTCATAATCTCTCATTTCTTAAAACATGAAATGTGTTTAGATCGTCGATAGGATCGTAGGAAGCCAAAAAGAATTGAAATCCATCAACTTTGAGATTTATCAAGTAAGTTACTTTTCCCCCATTTTGATGTTAAAATGTTCATATCATGTTCATATAATGCTTTTGTTGTCATGTTTGAAGTTTGGATGAGGTTGCAATTTATTTGGAATTTATTTGGGTTTTTGGTCAAAATGGTGATTTTGAATGTTGAAATTTGATTCTTGATTTTGGTTGATTAAATGTTGTTTAGGAGTCCTTTTAGACTTATAAGTTGTTTTGGTACATTAGTATGCTAGTTGGAATGTTGGATTTTGGGTGGAAATGTGTTTTGGGTATAAAAATGGAAGAACCCATGTTGTTCTTCCCGATTCTGGCGATTCCGGCATATTGGGCGACCGCCCAAAATAGTATCGGCGACCGCGCATCTTTCTGAGAGTTTTTGTTCTTGTTTTGAGGCACTTTGGGCGACCGCATAACCCATCTTGGGCGGCCGCACAGATCTCTGAAAAATGCACATTTTGTTAAATTGTGTGACTAAAGAATGCGTTGTGATCCAAATCTTGGGTGTCCCCCTAGTCGACCTTAGTGATCATTGTAGTGCACTCTAGTGATAGAATTGGGTCCCTTGTGATCGAGTTTGTGTTTGAAATTAATTAAGTGTTAATTGGGATTTGGAACGTCTTAATGAGGTATCGTTGGTTTGACTTATCTTTGCGAAGATCATCTGGTATAAGTTTGGGCATCTTATGATGTGTTCGTGGTTGTTCCAATCGAATTGATTTTCGAGTAAGACTTGGTCTAGGTTTTAGGCGATGTCCCATAGTACCTAGAGGGTTGTGGTTGAACACCAAAGTGTATTCATTCTGATTCCTACTTTGGAATTTCAGGTGTGATGAGATGGTTGAGTTCATAGTCCTAGTACATCTTTATGAGTAAACGTTTAGGATAATTTTGGGTTATAGTCGTTGTACTATTTGCGAGCGACCGTTTAGGTTGTGATCTTTATGATTAACTCGTGGGTATCATCTTTGGAATGTATCTGGTATGGTTTCTCTTTATGAAATTACGGTACTCTAATAATCATTGTTGTTGTGCTCTTTATGAGAAATTCCGTTTATCGTTGTTGTGCTCTTTTATGAGAAACTTCTTGTGTTCGTTGTTGTTGAACTCTTCATGAGTAATCGTTTGCATCTTTATGGTGATTAATTGGTGTGGTTCCCTAATTTGGAACCTTAAGTTGTTATTCATGCTAAAATATTATTACTTAGCATTTAATTAGAAGCCCAGCTGGCGTATTTGTTGCATCGGGCGATGGGAAGGATTATAATGGCAAAGCCAAGTCCATTATAATGTTGACCATTGTTTTGCCCTTACTATACCCCTTCTCCAGATTGGCCTTGGAAAGGATAAGTCAGCGTTCCTTTGTGAATGCATCTGGCTAATGGGCATGACTTTGTGTCATGGTCCTTGTCCCTTGTGACACTTTTATGATTTGGTTCCGGTACCGGGGTTTTCTCTTCGAGCTTTCATGCTGCTATGAAGATGTTGATTATTGATTATTGAAGCTGCGCAGCGATCCTTTATTTGGATGTTCCGGTTTGGAAAACCTTGGCTATGTATCCACTTATGAGTGTTTATTTCAGCTTTATGTGTTGCATGTTGAGCTGGTCGTTATTTCCAACCGGTATGGGACGGTTGGCGATAGGGAGCCTCTCATTTGTTGTTATATGTTTATTTATATGATTGACTATTGGATGTTACTGTTCGACAGCATGCCACTTATTATTCCGCTGCTATCTATCTTATGTTAATTGATATTGGTCATTGCATATTAGCATGTCATGTAGTTGCATTAGTAACTTACTGAGATTTATTCTCACCCGTTTCTTGTTTCAAATTGTTTTCCTTAACCCCCCCCCAGGAGGAAAAAGGATTAGGATTCGCGGTTCGAGGAGGACGTCGAGAGGATTGAGATTTTAGGGCAGGTTGTTATGGATCGGTTTACATTATTTAAATGTATAACCTTTTGGGGATAGTTATACCCTTTATTGACGTCATTAAGAATTGTAATATTTTGTATCTTGGGTGTGAGCTTGTGGAGCTTACACTAGTTGTTTTATGGTGTTGTTAAACTTGGATTTTCCAAACCTTGTATTAAAAATCTTTTGGTTCAAAATGGAATTTTTAACTTCTATATTTTAGAGTTTTGGTTTTAAGTCGACGTCCAGCTCGCGGTCTCGGGCCCGCGGGGTCCGGGGTCACGACAGTTGGTATCAGAGCCATGGTTTGGCTCTAAGTATAAGTCTAGGTGGATTAGTATGACCTAGGTGGGTAGTTGTATGCGGAGTGAGTAACGGCTAAGGTTTTATGCAGGTATTTGTTCGAAATGTCTAGAAGAAGAATTGATGAAGCTTCTAGTGGGACTCAGAATCTTAATGGTCTACGGGAAGAAAACCGTGCAGTGTTTCAGGACAGGTTTGAAGCGGCCGTGAAACCAATTCATGACCAAGGGCCGAGAGAGGAACATGTAGCACCTCCGCGATATGGGTTGGAGCAGTTCTTGAAGTTGAAACCAAGGGAGTACGACGGTGAGCCTGATGTGAAGAAGGCCGAGCTATGGATAGAATCAATGGAGAAAATCTACGAGGTCTTTGGTTGCACTGATGAGGATAGGGTTCTGTTTTCAGCTTATAAGCTCGTGGGGACTGCGAATCATTGGTGGAAGGCACTGAAGACCAGTTGGGATGCGGCTCTTGTACCATATCCTTGGGAGTGGTTCGTGAGGAAATTCAAGGATCATTTTATCTTTTTAGTAAATCAAAACCGGAAGGAGATCGAGTTCCTCAGCTTGGAGCAAGGCATGATGTCAGTAGCACAATACTCGGCTAAGTTCACAGAATTAGCCAGGTGTTGTGAATACCTTGTGCGGACCGAGGAGCAGAAAGCGATGAGATTGATTAGGGGTTTGAAGACAGCTATTAGGACTCAATTTTTAGCCCAAAGAATTCAACCTTTTCAGGATGCGGTGGATCGAGCCTACTTGATTGAGCAGGATATTTGGGAACACAAAAGGAAGACTGAGATGGTTAACCCGGGTAAGCAAGGAGGGCAGAGCAAGTCACAACAGCAACATTCGGATAACAGAGGTAATTCTGGAGTGCAAACTCGATTCAGAAGGCAACTTCAAGGGCAACCAACAGTAGGAAATCAAGGTTCTAATAAGGGGACACGAAATGGGAAAGTCTGCAGTTACTGTCAGAGGAAAGGACACTCAGAAGACAAGTGTTGGAAGAAGCAAGGAAAAGGTATGAATTGTGGTCAGTTGGGGCATTTTGTGAGGGATTGTCTTAGGGGCAGATATCAACCATCCGGGAGTGACACTGGTACTGCACAGGGTCAGAAGAGGGATGCTTCGGGGAAGCCCAAGGTTTCGGGTAGAGTATTTGCAATCAATCAGCACTCACCAGGTAATGGATAATTTCAGGAGGTATTAATTGCGTCGTGAGAGCGAGTGCGTGCATTTTAGGGTCATCGCATTTATGTGTTTCTGTGCATTTAGTTGCATTTATTTCTTCTGAGTCTTTGACTTATGTGTTGTAGGTGTCTACTCCTATGGAGGAGTTTAGGGTGTCTGATGAAGTCTTATGTGCTTATGATGTGCTTAAGTATGGTTGTGTCTCACCTGCTAAATTAGCCATGTTGCTATTACAAGATTTTGATGTTACTATTGCTTTAATCTATTGTTGTAGGGGATTGTTATATTCTCCATTCCTAGTTTCTTAAAACTGTTTGAGACCGTTCCTTTGGGTGGAGTTATACCTATCTTTTCTTAATTGAAATCCGAGTATTTAGTTTCGGTCAATTTGTTGGGTGTATATATCATTAGTAAGATTTTCATTTTCTTCCGAATAGTACTTAGTGTTCGAGGAGAAGCTTGGGGTTAAATTGCATTGTTGTGGTACAAGGTTGTAGTACAAATATTTAGATCAATAGCCATATAGTATCGGTTGAGTTATAGGAGTTGAGGATTCACTGAGGATCTCTTGAGGGAAATTTTGGTCACTTTAAGTGCATCTCCGTGAATGTATCGGGATGGATTAGCATGAGAGGTGTACGATTTGTTATGGACGATGAGTTTGTTACAGGAGTTATAATCATTAGTGGTGGTAAGCGTGTTAAGTTAGAAATGACTAAGTACATTTTGGGAGAGTAATAATTTCTTGATTTATGTTAAAGGCATTTTGAAATTCTGGTTAGATAGTGGTCCTATGGTTCTAAATCCCTTCTTGATAGCGTTTCCCGAATTGGATCAAGGGTATGTGAAGTAAGTTGATTATCAATACTGGGGCATAATTAAGGAATATCATGAATTGGTATTGGGTCAGTTGGAACGTTACTAGCTAATTGGGTTATTATAATGGTAGTACCATTGAGCTTAAATATCATCAAGTCAATAAATGTATGCGTGAGAGACTAACTGGGTTTAGCTATTGAATTTAGAGTTCGTTGATTTCCTTTGGGTATATGAGCACGGATTATGACTTAAATGAGAGTTAAAGAAAATCTTTTGAAGATGAAATTTGGATCGTTTTGCGGACTATTGAGTACATTGAATGGTTTAGGCTTCAAGACCAGATTAATGAAGGGATGAGAGTATAACATAGATTAAGTGGACACTTTGTACGAGGAATTTTGGGGTTGTATGGTGCTATTAATTTAAGGTGTTAACTCAAAGTGAAAGCACTATAATGGTAATCCATAGAGATGTAGCCATTTCGATGAATATTGTGGAAATAGAAATTCATTTAGCCTTTTTATATTTTTAAAGCTAATTAAGCTTGAGATGGTAATGTTTTGAAATTCTGGGGAATAATAATACTAAGTATGCGATTTACAAATGGAAGTACCTTTGCGGTGTAGTTAAGGCTATGAATAAGGCGAGCTTGAGATATCTCGAGAATTAAGTATGGAAATAATTTGGATTCTTCGATTTTGAGTACGGATTTTGATTAGTAATAAAGTTAATGATGGAACGATTCGGTTCATGAGGTAGTGTTATCGTAAGCATCATTTAAGGTTACCTTGTAGTGGGTTAGATTGGACAATTGAGGAATTTGAGAAATGTGAAACTATCGTATCCGTAGCTAATTAGTCTTTCGGGTAAGTCTCGTTAAAATTCGGGTCGAATTTTCTTTAAGGGGGAGTGAATGTCACGACCCGAAAACTAGGCTCTATTTTATTAGTAATAAATAATTATTATTTATTTAATTGATTATTTATTTATTTAAATTATTATTTATTTAAATAATTATGTGTGCATTTTATGCATTTTATGTTTCATCATAATTATGCTTAGCATTTTATGTGAGTCATTCGGGTTAGTGTAATATTATTGGGTCTTAATTGTTAGCAGGGAGTGTAGTATTGTGTTAGTAGGCGGGGAAGGGGCCTAAGTGTAACTTCGCTTTTAACTTCACCTTCTTCCTTCTTCTCCTTCTCCCTCACAAACTCAATCTCAGTATTCTCTCTCTCTCTCCTCAAGAAAAAGGTAAACATTTCACTCTTCCTTCTCTCTTCATTTCCTCCATCTTCCTCTCATAATCTCTCATTTCTTAAAACATGAAATGTGTTTAGATCGTCGATAGGGTCGTAGGAAGCCAAAAAGAATTGAAATCCATCAACTTTGAGATTTATCAAGTAAGTTACTTTTCCCCCATTTTGATGTTAAAATGTTCATATCATGTTCATATAATGCTTTTGTTGTCATGTTTGAAGTTTGGATGAGGTTGCAATTTATTTGGAATTTATTTGGGTTTTTGGTCAAAATGGTGATTTTGAATGTTGAAATTTGATTCTTGATTTTGGTTGATTAAATGTTGTTTAGGAGTCCTTTTAGACTTATAAGTTGTTTTGGTACATTAGTATGCTAGTTGGAATGTTGGATTTTGGGTGGAAATGTGTTTTGGGTATAAAAATGGAAGAACCCATGTTGTTCTTCCCGATTCTGGCGATTCCGGCATATTGGGCGACCGCCCAAAATAGTATGGGCGACCGCGCATCTTTCTGAGAGTTTTTGTTCTTGTTTTGAGGCACTTTGGGCGACCGCACAACCCATCTTGGGCGGCCGCACAGATCTCTGAAAAATGCACATTTTGTTAAATTGTGTGACTAAAGAATGCGTTGTGATCCAAATCTTGGGTGTCCCCTAGTCGACCTTAGTGATCATTGTAGTGCACTCTAGTGATAGAATTGGGTCCCTTGTGATCGAGTTTGTGTTTGAAATTAATTAAGTGTTAATTGGGATTTGGAACGTCTTAATGAGGTATCGTTGGTTTGACTTATCTTTGCGAAGATCATCTGGTATAAGTTTGGGCATCTTATGATGTGTTCGTGGTTGTTCCAATCGAATTGATTTTCGAGTAAGACTTGGTCTAGGTTTTAGGCGATGTCCCATAGTACCTAGAGGGTTGTGGTTGAACACCAAAGTGTATTCATTCTGATTCCTACTTTGGAATTTCAGGTGTGATGAGATGGTTGAGTTCATAGTCCTAGTACATCTTTATGAGTAAACGTTTAGGATAATTTTGGGTTATAGTCGTTGTACTATTTGCGAGCGACCGTTTAGGTTGTGATCTTTATGATTAACTCGTGGGTATCATCTTTGGAATGTATCTGGTATGGTTTCTCTTTATGAAATTACGGTACTCTAATAATCATTGTTGTTGTGCTCTTTATGAGAAATTCCGTTTATCGTTGTTGTGCTCTTTTATGAGAAACTTCTTGTGTTCGTTGTTGTTGAACTCTTCATGAGTAATCGTTTGCATCTTTATGGTGATTAATTGGTGTGGTTCCCTACTTTGGAACCTTAAGTTGTTATTCATGCTAAAATATTATTACTTAGCATTTAATTAGAAGCCCAGCTGGCGTATTTGTTGCATCGGGCGATGGGAAGGATTATAATGGCAAAGCCAAGTCCATTATAATGTTGACCATTGTTTTGCCCTTACTATACCCCTTCTCCAGATTGGCCTTGGAAAGGATAAGTCAGCGTTCCTTTGTGAATGCATCTGGCTAATGGGCATGACTTTGTGTCATGGTCCTTGTCCCTTGTGACACTTTTATGATTTGGTTCCGGTACCGGGGTTTTCTCTTCGAGCTTTCATGCTGCTATGAAGATGTTGATTGTTGATTATTGAAGCTGCGCAGCGATCCTTTATTTGGATGTTCCGGTTTGGAAAACCTTGGCTATGTATCCACTTATGAGTGTTTATTTCAGCTTTATGTGTTGCATGTTGAACTGGTCGTTATTTCCAACCGGTATGGGACGGTTGGCGATAGAGAGCCTCTCATTTGTTGTTATATGTTTATTTATATGATTGACTATTGTATGTTACTGTTCGACAGCATGCCACTTATTATTCCGCTGCTATCTATCTTATGTTAATTGATATTGGTCATTGCATATTAGCATGTCATGTAGTTGCATTAGTAACTTACTGAGATTTATTCTCACCCCGTTTCTTGTTTCAAATTGTTTTCCTTAACCCCCCCCCCCAGGAGGAAAAAGGATTAGGATTCGCGGTTCGAGGAGGACGTCGAGAGATTGAGATTTTAGGGCAGGTTGTTATGGATCGGTTTACATTATTTAAATGTATAACCTTTTGGGGATAGTTATACCCTTTATTGACGTCATTAAGAATTGTAATATTTTGTATCTTGGGTGTGAGCTTGTGGAGCTTACACTAGTTGTTTTATGGTGTTGTTAAACTTGGATTTTCCAAACCTTGTATTAAAAATCTTTTGGTTCAAAATGGAATTTTTAACTTCTATATTTTAGAGTTTTGGTTTTAAGTCGACGTCCAGCTCGCGGTCTCGGGCCCGCGGGGTCCGGGGTCGCGACATAAGTAGTAAGAACGCGTTACCAAACCGATTAAAGATGCTTCGAAGGTTGAATCTTCACTCCTTTGGTTGATGGCGGTGATGAATCTCTTTGATGATCAAAGCAAGATCAAATAGAGGGTTTGAGAGGATTATGAGAGGGAGAGAGAGAGGCTGGGAAGAGCTTCTGTTAACTTTTTCCCATGGGTGAAAGTTGTGATCAATATGTTGGGTTTCCAAGTAACATGCGCAGCGGAATATAGCAATTGAAATTTTAAGAAAACCCAAAGCCATGGATCCGTTCATATGATTAAATCAAATACAACAAGATGAATAGAGGAATAACTAACCCTTGATGGCTATGAGTTTTCTCTTGGTCTTTGGTGGAGAAACTTGAAGACTTGATCACGATCACAAAGCTTGAACACGAACTTTGAAGATGATGATTTTCACCCTCTAGCGGTATCCACACTTCGAACGAATATCAAAGGAGCTTCTTTGATCTTGGTTGCTAGACCAAAATATTATGAAACACACTTTCACAATACAATAAAGAACTATATGGAATTTATTTGTGAATTATTTTGTTCCTCAATCAATGATATCTTAGAACAAAATAAAATCTCTCTCAAACTATTTGAGACTCACAAAGGCACTTGTTAATATGGTCTGGCCGAATTGGGGTTTTTATACACAATTAAGACCTATTCCAATAGGTAACTTGTGCCAAAAACCTTTCCTAATCGAATTAGGAATTTTCCTGTCGGCAGTACCAGGCGCCCGCCTGCAAAGGACCAGGCGCCCGCTTGTTTGGACAGAAAGTCCAATTCCTTTCTGGCTTGTTCAGGCGCCCGCCTGGTGCAACCCAAGTGCCCGCTTGGTTGACCAGGAGGCCCAGAACTTTCCAGAAATTCCTTGGAAGTCATCCGACCCTAAATGCCAATATAGTCCTTTTATTTAAGATTCGTTCTATTGTGTGTGACCCTCTAGGATTATACTAAGTTGGCAATGGGCTCAAACATGATTCCATAAGATATGATTAGGTTCTAGTAAACCGTCATACCTACCCAAATAGTATAACAAGATACAAGTTCGCATTCCTTTAGAATATGTCACAATCCATTTGTCCACGATGTCATTGACCACAAGTCATGGTCAAACAGTCAACTTGTTTTGTTCAATACTTTCTCGATTCCGAATATGTTGATAATTCAAATGCTATTGATCCAATCAATCCATTTGATTCCGGCCGAACATTTCATCAACATCATTCCTTCGAGGGGCCCAAGCTTGACATCTCTCCGAGGAGGGACAAATCCATTTAGCTTATTATTCTTCCCTACGTGAATCCGATTATGCCAATCATACCCTTTATAACTACTCGGTTAAAAGTAGCGTTTGAATATGTCAAACATAATGTTCATCAAGTGGAAGACTATAATAACTTCATGTCTAAGGATTCAAATGACATGACTAATATGAGATATATGTTCGACATAGACCATGACATAAATCTCATAGAGCGGGTCATGTCCAGTACCTTGTTCCAAACAAGTACCCATAAATCTAACATGATCATCCCATGATCATTTAGCCTTTATACTAGTTCTTAACAAGTACTAGCGACGGAGATTATTATAAGTAAACTTGAACAACAATAATAATCAAAACATCTCTTTATTGATATGAAATAAATGATAACAATTACAACGTTTATTAAACGTTCCTAGGGCACCACTACCAACAATCTCCCACTTGCCCTAGGCCCAATCTCCCATGTATCTAATACCCATGGACCTAACATGACCATCATGTTTAGCTTGTGGAAGTCCCTTTGTTAGCGGGTCCGCAACATTGTCATCAGTAGGTACTCTGCATATATTTACGTCTCCCTATCAACGATCTCTCGAATGATATGAAAACGCCTAAGTATGTGTTTGGATTTCTTATGTGCTCTTGGTTCCTTTGCTTGAGCAATAGCACCATTATTGTCGCAATAAAGGTCTATTGGATTAGCAATACTAGGAACCACTTCAAGTTCAGTTATGAACTTCTTAATCCAAACAGCTTCCTTTGTAGCATCCGATGCAGCAATATACTCAGCTTCTGTTGTAGAATCAGCGGTTGTACTTTGCTTGGAACTCTTCCAGCTTACAGCTCCACCATTTAACATAAACACAAAACTCGATTGCGATCGGCTATCATCTTTGTCGGTTTGGAAGCTTGCATCCGTGTAAGCATTTAAAAAGAGATCATCTTCCATTCCTCCATAGACTAAAAACGAGTCTTTAGTTCTTCTCAAGTACTTAAGAATCGTTTTTACGGCTATCCAGTGATTTTCGCCAGGGTCGGATTGGTATCTACTTGTCATGCTCAAAGCATAAGACACATCTGGCCTAGTACAAATCATGGCATACATGATGGACCCAATTGCCGAAGCATATGGAACATCATTCATTTTCTCATGCTCATCTTTTGTCTTAGGACATTGAGTCTTGCTTAGAGAAACTCCATGTAACACGGGCAAGGTGCCTCTCTTAGAATTTTCCATACGGAATCTTCTAATGACCTTGTCAATGTATGTACTTTGGCTTAAACCAAGTAGCCTCCTTGATCTATCTCTATAGATCTTAATGCCAAGAATATATGCGGCTTCACCCATATCTTTCATTGCAAAACATTTTCCTAACCAAGTCTTCACAGACTGAAGTGTAGGAATGTCGTTTCCAATGAGCAATATGTCATCCACGTATAAAACAAGGAATAGCACTATGCTCCCACTAAACTTCTTGTATACACAAGGCTCATCTTCGTTCTTGATGAAACCAAACTCTTTGACCGATTCATCAAAACGGAGATTCCAACTCCTTGAAGCTTGCTTCAATCCATAGATGGATCTCTGCAATTGCATACTTTAGAATCTTGTTCAAAACCTTCTGGTTGTGTCATATACACATCCTCTTGTAGTTTTCCATTCAGGAAAGCGGTTTTGAGGTCCATCTCCATATTTCATAGTCTTGATATGCGGCAATGGCAAGCAAATTCTTATAGACTTGATCATTGCTACGGGTGAAAAGGTCTCATCATAGTCAATACCATGAACTTGCCTATAACCTATCGCTACAAGCCTAGCTTTGTAAGTATGCACCTTCCCATCCATGTCAGTCTTCTTCTTGAAGACCCATTTGCATCCTATGGTTTTTACACCTTCGGGCGCATCAATCAAATTCCAAACTTGATTGTCTTGCATGGATTGCAATTCGGATTCCATGGCTCCAAGCCACTTGTCCGAATCAAGAGAAGACATCGCCTCTTGGTAGGTTGACGGTTCATCATTCTCAATGATTTCTACCTCATTACTATCCGTTACGAGAAATCCATATCTCTCGGGCTCGGATCGTAACCTACTAGATTGGTGAGTTTCTTGTGTATTTTGAACAGGTTCCACAACTCCTTGTGGTTCTTGTTCTTGTCCACTATTGGTTCAATGTTATTTTCTGGGTCTCGAATTTCTTCAAGATTTATTTTACCCACTGATTTCTTTGGAGAGAAAACTCTTTCTCTAGAAAGACACCAGTTCGGGCAACAAACACTTTGTTGTCCTCACGGTTGTAAAGTAATATCCTCTAGTTTCCTTAGGATATCCCACAAAAGTACATTTATCAGATTTGTGTGCAAGTTTGTCTGAGACAAGTCTTTTGACAAAAGCTTCGCAACCCCAAATCTTCATGAAAGATAGACAGGCTTCTTTCCGCTCCACATCTCATATGGAGTCTTTTGAACTGATTTAGTTGGAACACGATTTAGTGTGAAAGCAACGGTTTCTAGGGCGTAACCCAAAGGATATTGGAAGATCAACCTGACTCATCATTGATCGAACCATGTCTAACAAATTCTGATTTCTCCTCTCGACACACCATTCCATTGTGGCGTTCCGGGTGGAGTCAATTGTGAAACTATTCCACAATTCTTTAGATGATCATCAAATTCTTGACTTAAGTATTCTCCACCTCGATCTGATCGAAGTGCCTTAATACTTTTGCCAAGTTGTTTTTCTACTTCATTTTGAAATATTCTAAATATCTCAAATGCTTCACTTTTATGTTTCATTAGGTAAACATACCCAAATCTACTATAATCATCAGTGAAGGTTATGAAGTATTGAAATCCTCCCCTAGCATTGCTACTTAATGGTCCGCATACATCGGAATGTATCAACCCCAATAAGTCGCTTGCCCTTTCACCCAACTTGGTAAAAGGAGTCTTAGTCATTTTTCCAAGAAGACACGACTCACAAGTGTCATATGACTCGAGGTCACATGAACCTAAAAGTCCGTCCCCATGGAGCTTTGAGATACGCTTCTCATTAATATGACCAAGACGGCAATGCCACAAATAAGTATGATTTACATCATTAGGTTTAGATTTCTTATTTACATGATAGACATTGTCATTATTTTCATTCTTGACATCCAAGATATAAAGGCCATTAAATGAATTAACAATACCATAAAGCACATCATTTAAGTAAATGGAAAATTTCTTATTCTCAATAAGAAACTTAAAACCTTCATTATCCAAACAAGAAATTGAAATAATATTTCTGCTTAAATCCGGAACATAATAAACAATTGTTCAAAACAAGAATTAATCCGGAAGGTAAAGTGACTTCATAAGTCCCTACAGGCTAATGCAGCAACTCTTGCTCCATTTCCCACGCGTAGATCTACTTCACCTTCTTTAAGCAGTCTCCTATTCTTTAGTCCCTGCACATTTAGACAAATATGAGAACCAATCCGGTATCCAATACCCAAGAATCAGTGGTAGAAAGGAGAATATCTATCATATAGATACCTGAAGTCGACGCAGCCTTGCTGCTCTTCTTCTTCTTTGCTCTTCCAAGAAAGCCTTGCAATTTCGTTTCCAATGACAATTTCTTGACAATGGAAACAAATTGCATCCTTTTGTGTATCGGGTTTTGCCTCAGAAGCCTTGGCAACCTTTGCCTTGCTTATCTTGGGTTTGACAACTTTTGCCTTACCCTTGCCTTTGGCACCAGGCTTCTTCCCATCATGAACCAAGAGCACGGGAGAACCTTTCTCCACAATTTAATCTCTGCAGTTTTGAGCATCCCATGCAACTCAGAGAGATTCTTATCCATTCCATGCATGTTATAATTCATCACACACTGATTATAACTTTTAGGCAATGAATTAAGAATGAGATCCGTGGCTAGCTCAAATGGGATTGGATAGCCAAGTTTCTTAAGGTGCTCTACATAACCTTTCATTTTAAGAAAGTGAGGACTCACTTGTTGCCCTTCATTCATTTTACTAGTAGTGAATGCAACAATGATCTTGTACCTCTCTTGCCTTCTTGCTCTTGAAACATGGTTCTCAACTACCCACCTACCTATCTCATAGGCTTCCAAATGTTCCAAACTTTGTTGGAGTTTTGAACACATAGCAGCAAGCATGAGACAACTTACATCTCTAGAATCATTACGATGTTTCTTGTAATTGTCCCTTTCTACCCTAGGGGTAGTAGGCGGTGGTTCAGCAGGGAGAGGCCCATCGAGAATGTACAACTTATCTTCTTGCCTAAGAACGATTCTTATGCTACGGATCCAATCCATAAAGTTTGTACCATTCTCTTCGAGCTTATCCTTCTCAAGGATCGATCGCAACAACATTGATTGAGTGTTATTAGTCATTATCTACAACTATGCAAAATTCCAAAATTTAATAAGTACCGGTTTTCATTAAAGAGACAAATAATGTATTTTTCAAAACAAATACTCCCACTAAATTATATAACCTTCTTATACATCCAATGTATAATATAATTTAATTGGGCTAAGATCCAACTTAATTTAACTTTTCAGTCCACGGAGGCGGACCGCTCAAAAACTAATTAATTAGGTAGACAATCATGTCAATCATATCCCATATGATTCTTAGATCCTTTTTATGAGATTCTTTGAGAAATCCGATTTCAAAAAGCATGTTTAATCTCATCTTTTGCCTAGGCCCAAAACTGTTTTGACGCCTAATTAAGTCCAACCATTTTAAACGCATAGGAACCATTCAATTTAATGCACCTTGCGGAGGCAAGCCCACATTAAATTAATGAACCTCATCTTGCTCATATATGAATAAAATCAATGCACTTCGCGGAGGCGAACCCACATCAAAATCACCCATATATAAACAAGTGTTTTAATCATGGCATGGCAAAGAAGGACTTAAAACTTTCTTTGAAGGTTCATCACATATAGTATATAACACATTATGAGCACATATATAAAACATGTTACACATCAAGTTTAGCCACTAAATTAATCCCATTAATTTAAGCATGATATTTATGTGTCATTAGTTTCTCTATAATTATGAGGATGAGACTATTTCAACTTTGGTTATTATCTCCAAATCAAGACAACAAGAAGTGCGGTCAAACTAAGCCATTAGGCAACCACAATCCCGCACTAATTCAAGAAACCAAGAAAGTAGTCCATGTGGCCGAAACTAAGCAATAGATGGTCTCGATGAACGTAGGCCAATTGCATTCACAATTCCACATGGATCTCCAATCATTGAATCAAGAACTTTGTTTCTCAATTTTAGCAATTATGAACTCTTCATAATTCTTTCGTTTTATCTTTGAAACTTTGATTGCGATCAATTTTGGGAAACACAATCTCGATGAACGCAGATTAGCCATCCAAAACTTGAACCAATCTAGGAATCACAAGACTAAAACAAATAGGAAACTCAAACCCCAAAATCCACACACAAACCAACTACCCAAAACCCATTCCAGATCAACAAATCTGGACTGGTTCTGTTACTGGTTTTGTCGAATTTGTCGAAAATTCCATATTCAGATTTTAACCAAAATCAGAACAAATGTTGACCACCGAGCGCCCGCCTGCAAAGGACTAGGCGCCCGCTTGAATGGCCAGAATAGTATACAATTTTAAAGTTCAAAAATTTTGTCTCAAAATTATTTTTCCCCGATTATTAAAACTTTGATCCAATCAAAATCAATAATCGAAATAATTCAGAATCCACCATAATTTTATTGCGATTGAATCGTGCGATTAAAGTTGGAAAAACAATAAACCACATAAAATCACAAAACACATAAACATCATATAATCCAATATTCATATCATGCTTGGCACATAAACAATTTATATAGACATAACATGATCCAAGTATTGAATTAATCAACATGAACGGGGCTCTGATACCACTGTTGGGTTTCCAAGTAACATGCGCAGCGGAATATAGCAATTGAATTTTTAAGAAAACCAAAGCCATGGATCCGTTCATATGATTAAATCAAATACAACAAGATGAATAGAGGAATAACTAACCCTTGATGGCTATGAGTTTTCTCTTGGTCTTTGGTGGAGAAACTTGAAGACTTGATCACGATCACAAAGCTTGAACACGAACTTTGAAGACGATGATTTTCACCTCTAGCGGTATCCACACTTCGAACGAATATCAAAGGAGCTTCTTTGATCTTGGTTGCTAGACCAAAATATTATGAAACACACTTTCACAATACAATAAAGAACTATATGGAATTTATTTGTGAATTATTTTGTTCCTCAATCAATGATATCTTAGAACAAAATAAAATCTCTCTCAAACTATTTGAGACTCACAAAGGCACTTGTTAATATGGTCTGGCCGAATTGGGGTTTTTATACACAATTAAGACCTATTCCAAATAGGTAACTTGTGCCAAAAACCTTTCCTAATCGAATTAGGAATTTTCCTGTCGGCAGCACCAGGCGCCCGCCTGGAAAGGACCAGGCGCCCGCTTGTTTGGACAGAAAGTCCAATTCCTTTATGGCTTGTTCAGGCGCCCGCCTGGTGCAACCCAAGTGCCCGCTTGGTTGACCAGGAGGCCCAGAACTTTCCAGAAATTCCTTGGAAGTCCTCCGACTCTAAATGCCAATATAGTCCTTTTATTTAAGATTCGTTCTATTGTGTGTGACCCTCTAGGATTATAATAAGTTGGCAATGGGCTCAAACATGATTCCATAAGATATGATTAGGTTCTAGCAAACCGTCATACCTACCCAAATAGTATAACTAGATACAAGTTCGCATTCCTTTAGAATATGTCACAATCCCTTTGTCCACGATGTCATTGAACACAAGTCATGGTCAAACAGTCAACTTGTTTTGTTCAATACTTTCTCGATTCTGAATATGTTGATAATTCAAATGCTATTGATCCAATCAATCCATTTGAGTCCAGCCGAACATTTCATCAACATCATTCCTTCGAGGGGCCCAAGCTTGACATCTCTCCGAGGAGGGACAAATCCATTTAGCTTATTATTCTTCCCTACGTGAATCCGATTATGCCAATCATACCCTTTATAACTACTCGGTTAAAAGTAGCGTTTGAATATGTCAAACATAATGTTCATCAAGTGGAAGACTATAATAACTTCATGTCTAAGGATTCAAATGACATGACTAATATGAGATATATGTTCGACATAGACCATGACATAAATCTCATAGAGCGGGTCATGTCCAGTACCTTGTTCCAAAAAAGTACCCATAAATCTAACATGATCATCCCATGATCATTTAGCCTTTATACTAGTGCTTAACAAGTACTAGGGACGGAGATTATTATAAGTAAACATGAACAACAATAATAATCAAAACATCTTTTTATTGATATGAAATAAATGATAACAATTACAACGTTTATTAAACGTGCCTAGGGCACCACTACCAATACAATAGGCTGAGAGGAGGGGCCTATTTATAGGGAAAAATCCTGAGAAAACACATACTAGCCGCACGGCTATGATGAAGCCGTATGGTGGTACCTATGCCGTACAGTGGCTATCCTCGGATTCCATGTTTATCAAGATCTCATCGAATCCTTATCAGTTTGTTCATGGGATTTTTCCATTATCCTGATGGATTTCGATTTCGCCTATCAGGAACTCTAGGAATGTGTCAGATAGGTCCCTGTTGGTCCCACAGGGCAACAAGGGTATAGAACCACTAGAGGGGGGGTGAATAGCGGTCCAAAACTTTTTCAAAAATACCCTTAAAATCAACTGAGTACTTATTAGTTTGGCCAACTGCGGTTCAAAGCACAAGAACCGAACTGATAAAATGCACAGCAGAGTTTGCGGTTTGGCCAAATAGGTTAGTTAAAGAGTTGGGAGGTTTGACTCAGGTTGAGAAAACACTATGATGCAACTGAATAGTTAAACTTAAAGTTCAAAGGAAAACACAATTCATCTTTCAAGTCATTTCGTATATGGAAACAAGTTAAAAGACCACAAACAAGAAAGATAAATATCAAGACAGAAAATAAAGATCAAACACAGAAATTGAAGAGGTTCGTTCTTAAATGAACTACGTCCTCTACCTAGATGGTTAGACTAGGGTTTTCTAATAGCTACTAGACTTGTATTAATTTAGAGGAGGTTTTATAAGATGAATCTAAACTCTAAACAATAAGTCTAACCTAAGCTATAATAACAACCGGTGTTTTCGAAGTATATAATCTATGTGATCAAATAAATCGGGTGTGTGTGTGAAAATAAATCAAATGCTCTAAGTATCTAAATGATGGTTGAGCAAATGGAAGTCTTTTGGTGTAAAGGCTAAGTATGAAAGGTTGTTAGGCTTGAAGCTTTGATGAAGAAAACTGGGTTTGCTATGAAGATGGTTTGAAGATATGAATATCTGGGTTTGAATCTTCAAAGCAAACTTGAACACTTGGGAATGAATATCTTAAAGCTCAGCAACCTTCATTGTTGAATAATGGAGGCTATTTATAGGCAGCGCACCCTTGTGACCGTTGGGTAAAGATTTGAATCCAATCTGAAGGGTACAGTGCTGTCAAAATCCCATTAGTTGAGCTGTCATTTTCGTCCTTGGTTTTGTCTTGTAGTCCTAGGTAGTTGTTGCACCACTACCTGACATTTGTCCTTTGTTGCAGAAAGGACTAACGGTAAACAATTCAAACTGATAGACAAACTGACATTCCTTGCAGAAACTCCAAGTTAACTTAGAGTTATTTTGACATGACATAACAACATCCTTTTACGGTTAAAAGGGGAATGTTTGTCTAAGGAATAAATGACATATCTTTAATTCTTCAATAACTGCTCTGCGGTTTCACCAAGCATAGGGGCGGTTTGAAGAATGATCTTGATGGGCGGTTTCATCAAACATGCAAACTGCAGTTTTGATGAAAACTGAAGGGCTCCATGCTGGCGGTCTCAAGATGACGGCTTGAAGCACTAAACCGCTAAGGTATAAAACCGAACAATACTCAGCCTGGACAATCAAAAATCTAGAAATGGACTTATCTAAAAATTGAAGTAGAACTTCATTACATGCGGTCCTAAAGTCCATAAAAAGACACGTGGCATGGATCAATCAAATTAAGGTGGGTGTACTAACAATGAATCCTAACAATCTCCCCCTATTTGATTGATGCCATTACCACACTATGATAATAGCAAAACATTATACTTGGTAAGAACATGTCCGAAATAAATTTCATGAAATTGCATGTCCCAAGTCAATGCACACACTATGCTAGATCATAGATTTCTAATCTATCAAAAACAACGGAAATGAAGAAAAGATAGAAAAGAAATATATTCAGATGCATATAGAATGATATGATTTTGAGAATCATAAATGCAGGTTTAAACTGAATGTTTAAAACACAATGCACTTAAAAGTATTTTCATGATGAATGTAGTGCATGAGGTTTTAAGAAATGCAAGCATTGTTTCACAAACAAGCCGTTTGAATAAACAAATTTTTGGAAACAGAATGCTATGCAGTCATTCTCATTATAATTCAATCATAAAGGTTTGAAACTTACAAAGTACATGAATTATAAGAGAAAACACAAAAGACTTAGAAAATACAATCTAGTATATCTCATCACCGGCAGCAGGAGCTATAACTTCTTCAGCATTTTCAGCAATATTGGCCTACGCGGCTTGATCATCATTGGCATTGTCGGTTGGAACAGCGTTTCCTGAACCGGAGGCATGAACGGTTTCAACAATCAAATCTGCTGCACGAAGCCGAACCACAGTAGGTTCGTTGATTCTAGTTTCAATAGCAGCAGTTTGTCTGACTAATCTGCCGGTTCTAAACATTAAGTGCTCAGTGCTGTCAAAAGAATGTTGAGCCAGAATGTCAAGCTTTCCTTCTATAGAATCCATCCTGGTATCAACTTCCTGCTGCTTTAAGGAATAAATCTCATGGTTGGTTCTGACCATGTCTTGAAGGGCAAGTTGATTTTCCAAAACTCCTTTCAGCATATTTTTTATCTCAAAGATATCATTCACTCTCTCCCCCTTAATGGCATCAAGATCAGACTGAATAGTGAGGAGATGAGTGTCAAACCGAGAAGTAGCGGCTTGCTGATGAAACTGAATGTTTCTAACCGCATCTATCAAATCGGCGGTCGAGGCACGAAGTGGTAAAACTGGATAGGAAGAAAATGAAGGAGGAGGTTCATCAAAAGGAGTGTAGTCTGGCACAGACTCATCATTGGAAGAAAGAGAGATGGTATCATCGGTTTGATGGGAAGGAGAAGAATGAAGTTTAGATTTGCCTTTTAGGAGAGTATGTGCATCTTCTAAAGTTTCACCCATAGACACCCTAATGGCGGTTTCAAATTCTATGGGGTCAAAAGGAAGGGAAAAATAGTAAGGAATAACTTCGGTTTGAGGAGGGGGAGGAACATCATATCTCATATAGTAATCATAGAGAAAGATTGAAGGAGAAGGCACAATGAATAATCTATAGAGATTGGGAATGCAAAGACAATTAAAGAACAGAAAGCATTTGGAGGCAAGAGTGGGATCATTCATAACCTGATAGGCTATTTCAGCCAAGAGCTGTTCTGCAGCGGCTAGAATGATTTGGTCCATAACAGCTTCCATATCATCTTTGGGAAAAATTGCATAAGGGTTGGGGCGGCCTGACTTGAGAAACCTTTCTTCGGCTATAGCAGCGGCACAAGCACGAGCCCCAGCCCTTCTATCCCTTGAAGTCTCTGATTTGAACCGCTTCAAGTAGGAAGCCAGTTCAGCAGCACTTTTCCTTTTCCTTGTTTTCGGTTTGATAATTGAAACCGTTGTCTAAGCCGACGGAGAAACAGTAGATAGAACCGATGGTTGAACTTCAGTTAAAGCTAGCGGTTGAATCGACGAAGATGGTTGAGCTGAAAATGTAGAAACCGAAGGTTGAGCAGTTGAGAGAACTGGTGATGGTTGAACCGCTGCAGCATATGGTAAGTCTGGAGATGAAGATGGAGTATGTTCTGGTGAATCAAAGTTCAGTTTCCTCTTGAGTGCTGGAGGTGAGTCCTCAATCATCATAGGATCGATGCCTGCCTTCCTCATTTCAGCTCTTTTCCTTAGCTCCTTAGCAAATGAGCCTTTATGAGGTGAATGATCTCTTTTGTAATCAGCCTCACTGAAGTCTACTGCTCCTGGTGGCCTTGACTGCCAATGTTCCACAAAATCACTTTTCTTTACTAACCTTCCTCTTTTCTTCGGCGGTTGAACCTCAAGGATTTCAATGTCTTGATCAGGTTCACCAAGTGCCTCAGACACATCAGTCTGCTCAGGTATAGCCGCAGCATCAAATACTTCAGTTTGCTCAGGCTGTACCGCAACCTCAGACACTTCGGTCTGCTCAGGCTCGGATTGAAAAGAAGGTTTAAGGTTGGGAAAGGCTTTATAGATTTCAGCCAACTGTTCTTCAGAGAACTGAACAGAGGGCGGTTTAGAGGTTGAAGGTTTAGGAGGAGATGAGATAGGAAGGAAAAGATGAGGTGAAGGAATGAGTTCTGGAATGGATTTGGCTTTGGCAACTTTGATAGAGGAGGCATCTATAGCAAAGTTAAGGGATTTCTCCACATTCTGATGTAATGGGGAGAGAGGTTTATTTTGAGGTTTTGGGATGGAGGGTTTAGAAGTGATAGGTTTAGATGGAGTAGGTGATAGTCTGATAGGGGGGAAAAGAGGTTGAAGAAGATGAAGGTTTTGATGACGGTTTGGATGAGGGTTTAGGGGGCGGTTTGGATAAGTTGGCTTTTGTAATAATTGAAGGGATTTGAGCGGTTCCCTTTCTCTTCCTTGTAGCAGCGGTTTCCTTGGGACGAGCCGCAGGTTTAGACCGATCTGCAGGCTCCCCCTCAACCGCAGGCTCCCCCTCAGCCTGTACCGCGGTCTGGGCAAGATGGCTTAAACCTAATCTGTTCAAAGTAGCTGTCTGACCTTCATTTCTTAACATCGTAGCATGGGCCTGATCAGCAATGGCACCAGCATACGGTTTTCCTGATTTGTTGAGCCGAGCCTCAGGAAATGGTCCACGTTCGGCTTCAGGAAGAGGGTCTTCATTCCAAACTGCCTGTGTATACCGCCATCCAAAAGCGGTTCTGAAGTCATCAAGTTTTGATAATCCAAAAATAGATTTCTCAATTGGATCCAACCAATAGTCTTTGTTATCTGAACTGAATTTGAAGATATCTACATCTTGATGCAAGAACTTGGTCAAAAGCCTGCAGTGGGTCCTGATCTTAGACTTCCCAGCGGCTTTAGTGGCATGGAGGCGGTTTAGGGCATTGATGATCTCCTTCATCACAACCTTGGGCCAGTGCAGTTTCTTCCCTTTAAGAATTGCCACACAGTAAGCATACTGCTCACTGGTGAAGTTATTGTGGTTCCCATTTTTGCACATGACTCCAGAATCAACCAATTCACATAGATGAGCCATTACTTCTCCAAAGTCCTTTTTGGAGGAATTCTTGGTGGAGAAAGAATTAACTCCAATCAACTCCATAGTTGTATTGCTCAGAACCTCCGGTTTAATCCCCAAAACACCAGAATTCTCAAGTCCTGCTAGGACTGCAATTTTGGAAGCGGTTAATATTACTTCTTTGCCACAGATGGTGGACTTGATAGCATCCTCATACTTCACCTGCCTGTTTCTAGGTCTCTGATTTGTTCTCCCCTTACATCCAACAAAGCTGCATTAGTAGCAATCCCATTTTCAAAAAATTCAGCACAGATGATAGTCACGAACTGAGGTTCGTCCATGAGAAATAGAGGGAGCAGCTTCGCATCATTTAGCAGTTTAAGGAGCTTCCTTCCAACTGCATCTTGTTTAACTTCCTCTTCTAGTATCCTAGAACCGGGTACAAAGTTTGAAGGATCCTGAAAAATATTCTAAGTTAGAAATAATTTGAAGAATGGCAGTTTGAAACCTTAAGCAAACAGCGGTTTGAGTAAGATTTACAAACTATAAAGAGGAATCCTAACAATGAAAACATGCGGTTCAAGGAGAGTAAGGGTAAAAATGTAAAAACAAAAATGAGAGAACAGTAAACATAAAGCAGATCAAAGAGGGAAAATTTTGAAAAAGAGTTTGAATGCACGAAGAACACGAAGAACAGAGTATGAATATGCAAAACAAAATCTTAACCAAAATGTGAAAGAATTATACCAAAACGATCACAAAGGGCAGATTCTAACAAAGTTCAAAATAAGCTAAGGCAAATAACAACACTAGAACCCAGAATCTGTAAATATGCGTAAGAACACCAAATAACCCAAAAATTGATTTTGCTCAAAATTGAACACAAATCATGAAATAAAGTAATCAATCAGTATATATAGGACAATGCGAGTTCAGGCCAACCAAAAATTCGAAGAAAAAGCATAAAATGATCAAAGGAAGATGAACAAGCTTTTAAGCTTCAACAATGGCGAACAAATGAAATAAACTGAGTTAGGGTTCAGAAATTCATACCATATCAGGTTTGGAAGATGTAGAAGAAGAAGCAAGATCGATCGATTTCTTTGGTGCCATTAAAAAAATAGTTTAAGTGAGAAAATTTTGAGTGAGAACAGAGAGTGCAGAGAGAGTGCAGAGGAGAAAGAAGGTTTTTGCTAAAAAGAGTAAGAAGTTAAAAAGTTAAATTGAAAAATGGTTTGTCTTTTATACTCAATTAACCACCTCGGGTAGTGGAGCGGGCATGACGGCTGAAGGAAACTCAACTGTCAGAGTACCTGTCAATTTGCATTTAATGCGGCAAAGATAATTGCATAAAGATCCTAAAAGAATGAGTGACATAAAGTAGGGACTAAAATGCAATATCATACTTGAGCGGTTTGAGTAAACCGACTTACCTTTTCTCCTTCTCGGTTTTTATGAAACCTATATCTCTCAGTTGTGCTTCGGTTTCACTAGATTAAACTGATAGTTTACTTTCTACTTATGGTTTGGTTCAAACTGACATTATTTTTCTTGACTCTTCGGTTTGAACGGAATCTTCAACCGAACTTATATAGCGGTTTCCAAATTTTGATAGAACCGAACACTATTTCCTTTTTCTTAATAGAGCCAAAATACTTGACAAATATTATTAGACTAAGAAATAAATAGGCATGAAATATATTAAGTTAGTTCCAGCATACCCATTTCTCCTCGTAAATGAAAAAACCTTGAATTTTCAAGCGGTTTGGTGAGGATATCAGCAATTTGATCATCGGTCCCACCTTTGCTAGAAAAATATTCTTCTTTTCAATATGATCTTTGAGGAAATGATATCTTATGTCAATGTGCTTGGTTTTTGAGTGTTGAACTGGATTGTTGGAGATAGAAATTGCTGCAGTACTATCACAGTATATAGGGCAATTCTTTTCAAATACTTCATAGTCTTCCAACTGCTATTTCATCCAGAGAATTTGAGAGCAACAGCTTCCAGCTGCTATGTATTCAGCTTCAGCGGTTGAGACTGAAACCGATGCTTGTTTCTTGCTGGACCATGATACAAGCCGAGATCCAAGGAACTGACATGTACCACTAGTGCTCTTTCTATCAATCTTACATGCTGCAAAGTCAGCATCTGAATAACCTAACAAATCAAATGAAGATTCTTTGGAGTACCAAAGTCCAAGGTTAACAGAGCCACATAAATATCTAATAATACGTTTAACAGCAGGGCAAAGGTTTCATCATAATCAATTCCTTCTTCTTGCCTATAACCTTGAGAAACCAACCTTGCTTTGTTTCTTGTTATAGTACCATTTTGATCCATCTTATTTATGTATACCCATTTTGTTCCAATTACAGTGTGATCCCTGGGCCTTGGAACTAGAGTCCAAACTCTGCATCTTGCATTGCAGCTACCCAACTTGGATCACTTAGAGATCTACCTTCCTCGGTTCCATCTGAGATAGCAGTGCGGTTGAGAACAAACTGTGGTTATCTCTATGAGTTAAGCTTCCTCTTGTTTGAACACCAGAACTGATAGGACCTATAACATTGGTTGTTGGATGGTCTCTATGCTCATTGATTTTTGGAGGGAGGTCTTCATGAACCACTATTTCTTGAATATTTTCTAGAGGAGGCTCTTCTTGATATTAATTGAAATCTTCATTGAAGGTGATGTTTGGAACTGGATCAACGGTTCGAATGGGATCAGAAGAGTGCGGTTCTACAGCAACACCTTCGGTTTGATTTGGAGCGGCTGGAGAACCTGATGGAGCGGTTTGAGTAGGTTGGTCATTTGCGGTTGCATGATTAGGGTAAGATGTACCTGTCTCAAAATCACTAAAATCATCAGCAACATTTGGAGCCATTTGTGGCTCAAGAAGATCATGTTCATCAAATGTAACATGGACTGACTCTACAATTTTTAATGAAGTTTTATTGAAACAACGAAAAGCTTTAGAGTGTTTTGAATAACCAACAAAAATACCTTCATCGGCCTTAGCATCAAATTTACCTCGATGCTCTCTGCCATTGTATAAGATGTAGCATTTGTATCCAAATATTTTAAAGAAGGCAATATTGGGTGATCTGCCTCTCCACAATTCATAAGGAGTCTTGTTGTGAACTTTGATGATTAGGGAGCGGTTCTGGGTGAAACATGCGGTATTGACAGCTTCGACCCAGAAGTATTTGGGAAGCTTTGCTTCTGCAATCATGGTCTTCCCGGCTTCAATCAAAGTCCTATTCTTTCTTTCTACAACTCCATTCTATTGTGGAACTCCAGCGGCAGAGAAGTTATGATCAATTCCATGATCATCACAATATTGGGCAACACCATTGTTTGTAAATTCGGTTCCATTATCTGAACGCACGGCAACAATGTCATCCAATTTCTGAGTTTGGAGCTATCTAAATAGAGCGGTTACGATGCCATAAGTATCATCTTTTGAGGCCATCATTTCCACCCATGTATATCTTGAAAAGTCATCAATAACCACCAAGGTATAGTGGTTTCCTCCTATCCTGGCGGTTGGGACAGGTCCAAATAAATCCATGTGAAGCAGTTGTAAGCAGCGGTTCGTTGAAGATGCGGTTTTGCTTGGAAATGACTGTTTGGGCTGCTTACCAAGCTGGCATGCTTTACATTTCTTATCATGATGGTCAGCCACTTTGGGTAGTCCTTTGACAAGACCATCCCTTTGTAGTTTTGCTAGATACTTGAAGTTCAAGTGGCTGAGCCGCTTATGCCATAACCAGCTGCTTTCACTAACATTTTTGGCTACAAAACAGAGGTCAGCAATAGAAACAACATTACTCAAATCTATCATATATACATCACCTGTTCTGTTGCCAGTCAGTAGAGTAACTCCAGAAGTTGCATCTTTGATGAAACAATTAGTTGAAGTAAAGTTGCAGTTCATTCCTTTGTCACAAAACTGAGATATGGAGAGAAGGTTGTGCTTGAGTCCTTCTACTAGTGACACATTTTCAATGGTCACCTTTCCACGTTTTATTGATCCATATCCTATTGTTTCTCATTTCTTGTTATTTCCAAACACTACTAGGGGGCCTCTCATACTGATGAAATCACAAAGAAGTTCATTATCTCCGGTCATGTGTCGTGAGCAACCACTATCTAAGTACCAAAGATCCTTATTCTTTTTTGCGGTTCCAGCCATAAAGAATAAGATCTGGTCATCATGAATTTGGTCTGCTTGAACCTCAGGAGTGTAGTTTGGTGTTGTAGGAGCTTTTCTTAATCTAGCCTCAGGGGTCTTAGGTGAAACCGACTTCATTTGTTGATTTGGCAGTGGAAGGCTTTTGTCAATTTCAATTCTTTCTTCAAATACCATGAGACAGATTTCATCTGAGTCTGAACCCATCCATGTCAGCGGTTGGTCTCCTTGGTCAGCTACCATTCCTCTTCTTTTCAAAAACTTCTGGTTGAATGGTTTATTTGCTGGCGCGGCTTCATAACGCGGTTTGGGACAACTTGAAGCAAAATGGCCTGGCTGTCTGCAGTTATAACAGACCAAGTCATCCCTTGTCTTGGGATCTGCAGTTTTGTTGAATCTGGTTGGAGGGACAAACTTTGCTGGGCCTTTGGATGGAAATTGAGATCTATTGTTTTTCCTGAACTTGGTGTATTTCTTCACATACAAAGCAAATTCTTCATCATCCATTTCATCAAAATCAACTTGAGTAGAACTTGAGGATTGTGATCCTACACTTTGAGCATAAGAACTTTGAGGAGGAGTGTAAGGTTGATGAGACTGCTGATAAGATTGATAAGGTTGAGGATATGGTTGATGTGATTGAGGATAGGATTGGTGAGACTACTGGTAATACTCAGGAGGTGCGGTTTGAGGATTAAATCTAGGAGCATTTTGGTCAGGAGTAGCAGTTTGCAAGTGGAGGTGAGGAGCGGTTTGATGATGGTCTGGATTGTAGATGGGAGATGAGGTATTATTGAATGCAGCTAGAGAGAGTGTCTTAAATCTTCTTTCGGTTTCATGGACCTCTTCAAGCTTGAATTCAAAAACCTTCAGCATGGCATACAAGTGTCGAAGATCAAGAGCTTCCAAGTCCTTGTTGTCTTCAATGTTAGTAGTTTTGATCAGCCATTTGCTACCAAGTGCTTGCATGAATCTCATGTTCAAATCTATATTAGAATAGACATGTCCAAGAGAAAAACATACATTAACAATATCAATAAACCTCTCATAGAATTGTCTAAGAGATTCCTTAGGATCTTTAACAAAATAGTCAAAGAGTCTTCTCTGTTGATAGAGGCGGTTTTTCTTGGTATCTGAATCTCCTTCCAGAAAGTCAACTATAGCATCCCAGGTAGCCTTTGCGGTTTTGCAGTGAAGCACCTTAGAATGAGTCCTCAAGTCAATAGCTGACACTAGCATGGACATAGCTCTTCCATCAAAATCCACATTGATGCGGTCTGCATCAGCCCATTCACTTTCTAACTTCTTAACTTTAGCTTCTTCTCCTGTGGTTCCTGCACGTGGATTAGCTTTCATAGGAACATATGGTCCATCAGTAACCGCAGTCCACAGTCTACGATCACATGAAATCACGTGTTTCATCATCCTATCTTTCCAAAAGATAAAACTATCTTCATCCAGAATCGGTAAGTGATTCGAATTGGATGTTTGCATCATATGGGTGTTTGTGTTTGCCATTGGATCAGCACCCAAGCGGTTAAGCTTGTAAAAACAAGTTTTTGGTGGATATGCTTTGATACCACTTGTTGGTCCCAGAGGGCAACAAGGGTATAGAACCGCTAGAGGGGGGGTGAATAGCGGTCCAAAACTTTTTCAAAAATACCCTTAAAATCAACCGAGTACTTATCAGTTTGGCCAACTGCGGTTCAAAGCACAAGAACCGAACTGATAAAATGCACAGCGGAGTTTGCGGTTTGGCCAAATAGGTTAGTTAAAGAGTTGGGAGGTTTGACTCAGGTTGAGAAAACACTATGATGCAACTGAATAGTTAAACTTAAAGTTCAAAGGAAAACACAATTCATCTTTCAAGTCATTTCGTATATGGAGACAAGTTAAAAAACCACAAACAAGAAAGATAAATATCAAGACAGAAAATAAAGATCAAACACAGAAATTGAAGAGGTTCGTTCTTAAATGAACTACGTCCTCTACCTAGATGGCTAGTCTAGGATTTTCTAATAGCTACTAGACTTGTATTAATTTAGAGGAGGTTTTACAAGATGAATCTAAACTCTAAACAATAAGTCTAACCTAAGCTATAATAACAACCAGTGTTTTCGAAGTATATAATCTATGTGATCGTATAAATCGGGTGTGTGTGTGAAAAGAAATCAAATGCTCTAAGTATCTAAATGATGGTTGAGCAAATGGAAGTCTTTTGGTGTAAAGGCTAAGTATGAAAGGTTGTTAGGCTTGAAGCTTTGATGAAGAAAAATGGGTTTGCTATGAAGATGGTTTGAAGATATGAATATCTGGGTTTGAATCTTCAAAGCAAACTTGAACACTTGGGAATGAATCTCTTGAAGCTCAGCAACCTTCATTGTTGAATAATGGAGGCTATTTATAGGCAGAGCACCCTTGTGACCGTTGGGTAAAGATTTGAATCAAATCTGAAGGGTACATTGCTGTCGAAATCCCATTGGTTGAGCTGTCATTTTCGTCTTTGGTTTTGTCTTGTAGTCCTAGGTAGTTGTTGCACCACTACCTGACATTTGTCCTTTGTTGCAGAAAGGACTAACGGTAAACAATTCAAACTGATAGACAAACCGACATTCCTTGCAGAAACTCCAAGTTAACTTAGAGTTATTTTTGACATGACATAACAACATCCTTTTACGATTAAAAAGGGAATGTTTGTCTAAGGAATAAATGACATATCTTTAATTCTTCAATAACTGCTCTGCGGTTTCACCAAGCATAGGGGCGGTTTGAAGAATGATCTTGATGGGCGGTTTCATCAAACATGCAAACTGGAGTTTTGATGAAAACTGAAGGGTTCCATGCTGGCGGTCTCAAGATGACGGCTTGAAGCACTAAACCGCTAAGGTATAAAACCAAACTATACTCAGCCTGGACAATCAAAAATCTAGAAATGGACTTATCTAAAAATTGAAGTAGAACTTCATTACATGCGGTCCTAAAGTCCATAAAAAAACACGTGGCATGGATCAATCAAATTAAGGTGGGTGTACTAACAATGAATCCTAACAGTCCCTATCAGGTTATAATTGCCTAAAAGGTCCTTAGAGATATCTAAAGGTCTAGGAAGTCCTAAATCTTTAGATCGGGTACTAACAGTAGCCCCTCGGTGACGCTTCTTGCAAGGCATTGAGGGTCGTCGATTAAGAAAGGAACCGATCTGAAACATGAGTTCCAAATCGAGGGAGAGAAGTGAGCGGTGACCAGGTTGGTCGAACGGCTGAACCTAAGTCAGGCTACCTACGTATCCAAAGGGAATCAAGCCAATCGTAGTTTGAGAATATGAGCGAGAAAGAAATGAGACATCGCCTTTCGCTGGGGATAGACAGACATTCATCAAGCAATAAAGTCGCGTGGACCCTAATGGGGAGAAAAGAAAAAGAAATGAAACATCGTAGAGAAATAAAGTCATTGCAGATGGACTTTATTGGGGAAAGACGTGAAAAGGAAGAAACCAAAAAAGAAACGAAACATCGTAGATCAATAAAGTCGTTGCAGATGGACTTTATTGGGGAAAGAGGTGAAAAGGAAGAAACCAAAAAAGAAACGAAACATCGTAGATCAATAAAGTCATTGCAGATGGACTTTATTGGGGATAGAGGAAAGGTCATACGCATGGTTCAACAAGAAGTTTAAAGAATCGAGAACAGAATTAGGGATGAATTCTAACTTCCTATAGAGCGCACGTAATCGCATAATTTCTCGGAAAACTATGGTACTTAGAGAGGTATAGTCCTTAGTATTGCAGAATCTGGTAACTGGGAACACAGACGGTACATCGGGATACAGGTGCCTCGAGCTCGCATGGGTTACACCAAAACATAAGACACACGGTTTGAAGAAGCCATCTTACGTCGCGCGTAAATCACATAACTTTCTCGGTAAACTACGGTGCCTAGGTATAGTCCTCAGCTTCGCAGAATCCGGTAACTGGGAACACAAACGGTACATCGGGACACAGGTGCCTCAAGCTCGCACGGGTTACGCCAAATAACTTTCTCAACATGATGGGCTTACGGACGCATCCGACCTCCAATTATAATCTTTTGGGTTTACGGAGTTTCCGACCTCCAATTATAAATTGATTTGGTTATTAATAAAGGAATAGGGTTTATGGAGGTTTCCGACCTTCAATTTATAATCATTTAGGGATTAAGGACATTTCTGACCTTTAATTATAGATTGATTTGGAATTTTGGAGGCCTTCCGGGCCGGTTTGGAATCTTATCGGCCTTCCAGGCCGATTTGGAATCTTGGAGGACTTCCGTGCCGGTTTGGAATCTTGGAGTTTTGGAGGCCTTCCGGGCTGATTTGGAATTTTGGAGGCCTTCCGGGCCGATTTGGAATTTTGGAGGCCTTCCAGGCCGATTTAGTATTTTGGAGGCCTTCCGGGCCGGTTTGGAATCTTGGAGGCCTTCCGGGCCGGTTTGGAATCTTGGAGTTTTGGAGGCCTTCCGGGCCGATTTGGTATTTTGGAGGCCTTCCGGACCGATTTGGAATTTTGGAGGCCTTCCGGACTAAGTTGGGATTTGCTTTGGTAAGATACCCTTTTGTTTAGGTTTTAAGCATTGAGTATTGTTGTTAGAGGAGTTTTAGATGTGAATTTCCCAACGTTTGGGGTTAAGTGATTTTTTTGTAGAAAATTAGTTGTATTTTATCCATAGTTTGGGGTTTAAATGAATCTTATGCAGATTGCAAAGAGTTTTAATTTGTAGATTACCCAAGGTTTGGGGTTTATTTGCATTTTACTTTGATGGTAAAGATTTGGATTATAAATGACCCAAGTTTGGGGTTTAAGTTAATTTTTGTTGATTTGTAAGAGTTGTAATTGTAAATTGCCCAAGTTCGGGGTTTAAGTTAATTTTTGGATTAAAAAATTAGTTGTATTCATTCTATCTTTTGGTGACTCCACGGAGCATGCAATTCCAATCTTGACAACTGAAACCACGCACTCCTCCTTTTGTTTTGCATATCCTGGATTCTTTGTTTCATTTTCTTTTTCCTTAACAAATACTCCCTCCGTCTTTTTAGTCTGTTCACTTTTTGCCATTTTGGGTGTCCCATTTGATTGTTCACACTCCCAAAGAAGAAGGTTTATATTATTCTTTATTCAATGGGACCCACTTGTCATACTCACAACAACTATCTCACTCATAATTCCAACCCCACTCAAATATCACATCATGCTTTTCATACTCACAACACCCACTCAACTACTAATATAAAACATTTTCCTTAAAACCCGTGCATTGGTTAAAGTGTGAACAAACTAAAAAGACGGAGGGAGTATTGGATTTACAATGTCTGTGACACTGTCTGGCAAGGCTGTTGTAGCATAATTATGAAGGTTATGGCCATTTTGGAACATATTGTCTGTGGGTCTCTTTCCAGTCATCACCTCCAACAAAATTATACCAAAACTATAGACATCTCCCTCTATTGTCACCTTACTTCCCAGACCATACTCTGCAAATCATGGCATGACAAAATATAAGATCCACGCTTAAATTTCAAGAACAATAGATTAGTTGTCAAAAACACAACATTAATGAAAACGTTTAGTAGAGTAGTTACCTGGAGGCGCATAACCAATAGTTCCTTTTAAAGCAATAGAATTGCTTTGGTTGATACTTGAAACTTCTGGAAGAAAAAACTTTGCGAGCCCAAAATCTCCAACATGAGCAACCATGTCTCCATCTAGTAAGATGTTGCTCGGTTTTAAATCACAATGTATGATAGGAATTTCGCACCGGTGATGAAGGTAATCAATGGCATGAGCGACATCTGTGGCAATGCTTAGTCTTTGAAGAAGGCTAAGTCCATGCAACTCATTCTCTCTGTTAAGTGTCCCTTGTATTGGATGCAATAAACTCTCCAGACTCCATTTTGCCATGAACTCATAAACTAGAGCTTATGATCTTTACAAGGTTACGATGTTGAATATTTCTCCAAACATCACACTCTGCCATGAAACTCTTTGAAGCTGCTCTAAGGTCAAGGTTTAGTACCTTGACAGCAACCATTGTTCCATCCTCTTCAAGCACCAATACCAATCAAGTTTTCTGAAGAGAACCTATTTGTTGCCTTGAGGAGCATTTCATAAGAATACCTCGTGAATGGTTGTCTCAAGACAAGGTCGCCCGATGATGGTGTTTTGCTTTTCCGTTTGTGGAAAATGAAAATCCAATACAATACGAAAGCCAGACTGACAAGTAAGCATATTAGTAGAATCACTATAATGAGTGCAAGTGACTTCCTTTTACTATTCTTACCCTCTTTGATGCTACATTTAGGAAGCTGAAGTTCAGGCAAGCCGCCACAAAGCTTATTGTTCCCAACAACCGATATGGCTGTAGCATTTGTGAAAACCCCAATCATTGGTAGTTTACCCTCAAAGTCGTTGAATGACAAATTAAGATTCTTTAAGGCAAGTTTCTCCAAGAATCTTGGAATTTGTCCAGAAAAGTTATTACGGGAAATATCAAGGTACAGGATCCCAGCTAATGAACCAAATGATGGAGGTATCAAACCTTGAAATAAGTTCCCCTCCAGGAATAGATACTCTAGGCTAGTGCACCCACCTATGCTGCTGGGGACTTCACCGCCCAACTCGTTCTCAGATAAATCCAGCTCCATCAAATTATGAACCTGTCCAATTTCTTTCGGGAGTGATCCAGACAAGTGGTTATGAGCAAGATTTAGTGATATTGAAAGAGATGTGTTAGAACCCTAGTTTCTTAAGTAAGTGTTTTGATAAATAATTAATGAACTTGAAATGAATTATCAAGAAGCAAACTTGAAATCATCAAGCCTTCACAGGTCGACTATCTTCACTTTTCGAGTAACTAACCTTCAAGATAGCAGACCTTATCACACTTGCCAACCAAGCTTCCAATCAAAGTCAAACCTGACTTAACAATGTTCACAAACTTTACTCCAGTTAAAGATTAATGACTGACATTTGCATTTCCAAGATATTGAAGATCGTTGGAACTCAAACGGATATAATATGAAGACCTATAAAAAGAGCTCTACACTACTGAAGAAAACATCCTCTGTCTTTGCCATATTTCATATAACTTGATTAAAGCTTCTAAGCAAACTCAATTGTAAAAGCACACTTGATATTTATAAATATGTGCTAAAATAGATAAGCAAACATAGATCAACAAGTATAAAACCCCAGACTTTTGGACTGAAACTGAAAGACACTTAGTAACAGCTAATCAAAAAGTCAAAAACATTTTACAAAAAAGTGTTAATGACTCTTTGGCTCAGGAAATTGGAAAGTTGAAACTGCTAAAGAAACTGGGATTTAATCAAAACCAAGTTTACTAAGCACACAAGTGTCAGAGCACAAAATCTATATAACCTATTAAGGCAACTTGACAATTTCAAATTTGCTACTGGTGAAAGAGTTAGTGCTGCTAAAGACAGATTTGAAGATCTACTTAGACTAGTGTTAGATCATGGCAAGAAATTAGATCAACAAGACCTATGTCTGAATATATTTTCAAGCCTCCCTCAAGAATATGAAAAAGTTGCTTTACCCATAAGAGAAGGTATTGAATGGCCAACTATGACTGTTGAACAATACTTTGGAAAATTGGAAGCATATGAACTTGAAGGTACTGTCAAACTTCCCACCATTGCATCATCCTTAGCCAATGCTCACAACATGGCTCTTGCTGCACAAGAAGCTCTTAAAGCTTACTCACAACAGGACATTGACTCCCTAATCTGCAATGATATTCAGAAAGTCAACCTATCCCAAAAACTAGAAGTCAAACCTTTGACTCAAGAAAACATTCCTAGCCTGATTACCATAGCTGTTAAAAATGCTATGAAACATCAAAAAAGAATGTTTCACAAAAAAATTATAGCATCCACTTCTAACCAAGTCTAAACTGAGAAGAAAGATGTCACATGCTATAACAGTGAAAAGTTAGGTCACTACTCTCAAGAGTGCCCTAAACCAAATAAATCAAGAAACTTTTCAACCCAGAAGAAGCTATCATATTCTAAAGATATTATACACAGTTCTAGGTGTAATTGCTTCAACTGTGCCAAAGCCAAATAAGTTGAAAAGAAAGAACAGGTCATGATAGAAGACCTGTCAAAATTCAGTGATGATGAAAGTGACTCCTCAGACTCAGACAATGAAATGGAAGCCATGATATGTCTCATGGCAAATGATGAGGATGACTCAGAAAACGAAAAGGAACTTGAAGCTCTTGCAGCTGCAGAAGAACGAAGAGAGGTTAGTGACTTTAATTCCCTTGACCTTGAAGGTCTTAAAAATTTAGCTTGTACTTTGTTTATTCAGAGAATGAAAGAAGAATCAAGCCTTAGGTTCTTGATAACTGAAAATTTACAATTTTCTAAGGACCTAGACAGTCTTAAAACCAAAAATGCCCTCCTTGAAACAAAAAACCTTTCTCTTCAAAACCAGAACAAACAGCAAGTAGATGAGATAGTAGACCTTCATGCTGATGTCTTCAATGCAAGAAACAACCATCTTCACATCAGCAGTCAAATGAAAGAGCTCAACCTTAGAATAGAGGCACTAAATGATGAAAACCAAGCATTCAAAACAAAAATTGAGTCTTGGAACAAGTCAAGTTCAGCAATGTCACATTTCCTTTACACTCAAAGGCATCATTTTGACAAAACTGGTCTAGGTGCAAACAATCCAACTTTGATTGAATACAAACTACCTGAGGGGGAAAAGAAACTGGAGAAAATGTTGCTTGTCAAAATGGGAGACAAAACTATAAGAAAGCCCATCTATCCTGTCCAAACTAAACAGGATATTTACAAGGCTCAAGGAAAAATGAAAAAGGTCAGCTATCATGATCAAGCATCCAGTAGCAGTGTTTAAATGACCAACCCCAACGAAAAAATTGTTACCCCAAGTCCTCCAAAGCAATCTCAAACTTGGAAGAACAATCAATCTAGTCAGTATAATTACAGACAACAGACCTATCAAGGATATCCAAGAAGACAGTAGACCTATCAAGGTTATCCTAGAAGACAGCAGACCTACCAAAGAAGAAACAAAGGAAGAAAAAGCCAAAAATAGCACTTCAAGTTTCCCTAAAACCTATGCCTCACATAACTCATATAATCCTCACCCTCACTACAACCACCATCACCAACAATTCAGAATGACACCCTACATATACCAAATATTGTCCTATCTAAACTCCTTCAACCAAAAACCTTATATCCCAAAGAACAATAACCCTCCTAAGAAAATTGTGAAAGTTTGGGTCCCTAAGGCTGTCTAACCTCTTGGACCCATAATTCAAAGGGAACCATGTTTATCGTTCTTTATTTGTTTTATAGGAATTTAATAAAGGAGTCTGGTACCTAGATAGTGGCTGCAGCAGGCATATGACCTTCAACAAGAAATGGCTTCAGAACTTCATTCCAAAAGATGGCCCTAATGTTGTTTGTGGAGACAACTCTCAAGCCAGAGTCAAAGGACATGGAGACTTGATCACTAAAAGCATTATTTTATCAAATGTCTCCTATGTGGAATGTCTCAAGCACAACTTGATAAGCATCAGTTAAATATGTGACAAAGGATTCCATGTTGTGTGCTCCAATAACCTGTGTCATGTGAAGAATTCCAATGATGAAATCATTCTTACTGGATTCAGAAAAGGAAATGTGTACTGCATATCCCTTGAAGTGACTAACTCTTCAAATGCCATGTGTCTACTGTCTTATAATCAGTCTGATTTGGCATGGCTCTGGCATAGGAGATTAGCTCACTTGAATCTTAAAAGAATAGCCAAACTTGCATCCTCTAAACTTGTTAAAGGACTTCCAAAGATATCCTTCAAAAAGGATAAACTGTGCAATGCTTGTCAGTGTGGAAAGCAACAAAGGACTTCTATTAAAGCCAAAAATAGATTGGATTCAAAAGGTCACTTGAACTTATTCATATAGACTTATTTGGACCAATCAGAACTAGAAGCCTTGGAGGAAAAAGGTACTCACTTGTGATAGTTGATGACTATACAAGATTCTCTTGGATTATTCTCTTAGAATCCAAATCAGAAACTCTTGGTCAATTAGTAAAATTGATAAATCAAGTGCAAAACCTCAAAAACATCAAAGTGATCAGAATAAGGTCAGTTCATGGTATTGAATTTGAGAACACTAGTGTTGAAGAAATTTCCAATCAGTAAGGAATAAGTCACAACTTTTCAGCCCTTAGAACTCCTCAATAAAATGGAGTAGCTGAAAGAAAGAACAGAACAATTTATGAAGCTGCTAGGACCATGTTATCTGAAAACAATCTTCCTAAGTACTCTTGGGGAGAAGCTGTTACAACTGCAGTATATGTTCAAAACAAGACCTTGATAAATAAATATCACATGAAAACTCCTTATGAGTTGTGGAATGAAAGAACTCCAACCATTTCTTACTTTCATGCTTTTGGAAGTAAATGTTACATTCACAATAATGGAAGAATAATTTGGATAAATTTGAGTTTAAAAGTGATGAAGGAATTTTCCTTGGCTACTCTGCAACAAGTAAGGCATATAGAGTTTATAATAAAAGAAGAATGGTGGTTGAAGAGTCCATGTGGATTTTGATGAATCTCCCAGTGCCTGGGATTTGAAAATTAATGAGTTTGATGAAACTCTTGGAAATGTTGATTCTCTGCCTGAACCTTCACCCATTACCTCTTAAAATTCCAAAAATGACCAACTCGACTATCTTCCTTATAATCTACCTAAAAGTTCTTCTGAATCTTTTCCACCCTTCAGCAACCTTAAAATCAATGACAATCAACCTTCACAACCAGTTGCTCAGCCTGGAACTACCCTTATTTACCCAATTCTCACTAATGATAGTAGACCTACCAATGATAGTAGACCTACTACTGATAATAGACTATCACTTAGAACAGAACTGGGAACAATAATGAACCAAGCCATCCACTCATGAACCTTTACTTCCTGTTAACCCCTAAACGAGGCTTAGTTATAAATACCGCAAGTGCACGGGTTATTGATAGTATAGTAATGTGCAAGTACGGGTCGATCCCACGGAGAAAATGTTACTTTAGAAAATGTTTTCTTTGATGAAAGAATAGTAAAAAGTGTGATTGGGGGGTTAAATTATTTTGTCACTGAACTAGAAATATATTGCACAATACTCTAATTTTGAATTGAAAACTCTTATGAAGAAATACTTCCTGGGATTGGGACTCAAACAATCAAATGTTCATCAAGTAATCATGCTCTTTTTAGTTTAAAGTTTCATTTTAAATCAAGGATGGTATGCTTGGCCTACACTACTTCTCACGATCAAGCAAGTAGCGTTTGTATTCTCATACTAATTATGCCCTAACTGTTTGAGAAATCCGTTTATGTTGTCCCCGCCCTGTCACAAACGGGCATTCCGGCTTATCTCTAGCTGACCATAATTAGTAAGAATCCATTAAGTTTTCTTTATGAAAATCGGCATACTTCCACTCAAGGACATCCCTAGGCCATTAATCTACTCTCGTGATTAATAGAAACCCAGTCACTTTGTATGGTTCCGTTAATCGAGATTCACCGCTAGGTCCTTCTCTCGATTAACTGGGATTCATACAAATCATGGACGTCATCATGGTTGTAGGCGTTTTAGTATAATACAAAGAGATTATTTTAAGATGAAGAGAATAGAAATAAGATGAACATGAATTAAGTGATGAACAAATGATGCTGAGTTTCCAACCCCAAGAAAAAGGGAGGATTACTCACAAGCCATTATAAAACAAGATAAACAAGATTTAAGTAAAGCAATATAAAGATAAGAGAAGAAGAAAACTTAGTCTTGTATTGATGAAAGAAATAAGGGCTGCAAATAATTCTATAAGAATATGTATTGCCTTTACTCAAGAACACCTAAAAAAGATGTAAAATAATAATATTGTGAGACTAAATTTTACTAGAGTAATGTTACAACAATTTCTGGATCCTTCCCGGATGATAAAATCTGATGTAGAAGTCTTCTTATATAGGCTTTGGGGTAAAGAGAGGTGACTTTTCCCGGATAACTTCTTGAAGAGGTCCCAATTGAAAAGGCACCTTTTTGCTGAAACAGGGGGTGCTCGGCCGAGTCAAGGAAGGTGCTCGGCCGAGAAAGCCTTTGAAAATTTTAACTTTGCCTTCTGATACTCATGCTCGGCCGAGTCAAGGGAGGTGCTCGGTCGAGCACCTGCTGGAACTCTCTTATTCTTCAATTTTCTTTGTCCAGTTATTTTACTTTTTACTTGTTTGTTCTTCCTCCTTCCAAATCATGCCCAAAGCTATCATTATGCTCCACAATCCTGTATTAATCACAAAACTACACCACCAAGCATATTATCCGTGTATTGAAGTAAAATGAGATGAGTTAAACTATATATTTACTAAATTAAAGTAAAAAGATAATATTTTTGGACCTTAAATGACTATAAAATAGTCATTTATCACTTCCCAATCAATCTAGGACCATTCCTATCTCCAATATTTATATTGATCTCCCCATTTCTAGAATCATCAACAATAACCATCCAGAATCATTAGTTATGGGTGATATTGCCAGTGGAGTTTAAACAAGGTCAAACATTGAAGATGAAGCCTTGTATAGTGCGTTTATATCTCAGATGGAGCCAAAGAAGGTCAATGAAGATCTACTTGATGCAGATTGGATAGAAACAATGGAGGAAGAGCTTGAACAGTTTGAAAGGAACAAAGTTTGGAAACTTGTCCCTAAACCTAAAAACCAAACTATAATTGGAACTAGATGGGTGTTCAAAAACAAGATGAATCAAGATGGTACAGTCATAAGAAACAAAGCAAGATTAGTAGCTCAAGGCTACAGACAAGAAGAAGGAATTGATTATGATGAGACATATGCTCCAGTGGCCAGACTTGAAGCAATTAGGATGTTTCTTACCTACTCATCATCCAAGAATATGAATGTATATCAAATGGATATTAAAATTGTTGCACAGCCTCCTGGGTTTGAATCACCTAAATTCCCAGATCATGTCTATAAATTGGATAAAGCTTTGTATGGACTCAAACAAGCCCCTAGAGCTTGGTATGAGACTTTGTCCAACTTTCTACTTGAAAAGGGATTTATAAAAGGGCAAATTGATAAGACCTTTTTCATCAAAAAGTCCAACCAAGATATTTTACTCATTTAAATTTATGTGGATGAAATTATATTTGGTTCAACTAATGATGAACTATTCAAGGAATTTGGATCAATTATGCAAGAGAAATTTAAAATGAGCATGATAGGAGAGCTCACTTTCTTTTTGGGTCTGCAAGTCAAACAATTGCCCAATGGAATTTTTATAAATCAAGGAAAATATACTTGAGATATGTTGAAGAAATTTGATATGCAGAATGTATCTACAGCCAAAACTCCTCTATCAACAACTGCAAAACTACATGCAGATCCTGAAGGCCAGAGTGTGAATCAAACTTTGTAGAGAAGTTTTATTGGATCTCTTCTCTATGTCACTGCTTCAAGACCTGACATTATGTTCAGCGTTTGCTTATGTGCAAGGTTTCAAGCAGATCCTAAATAATCTCACTTAGCAGCAGTTAAAAGGGTTCTAAGATATCTTAAAAGGACTCCTGATTATGGGATTTGGTACCCTAAAGAATCTCCTTTATCTCTTATTGGATATACTGATTCAGACTATGCTGGATGAAACTTGGATAGGAAATCCACCAGTGGTAGCTGTCAATTTCTGGGCTCAAGAATTATAAGTTGGTGCAGCAAAAAACAAACATCAGTTGCTACATCAACTGCAGAAGCAGAATATGTTGCTGCTGGACTATGTTGTTCACAAGTCCTTTATCTCAGAAATCAACTAGAAGATTTTGGAATTTATCAAAATCATATTCCTATTTTCTGTGATAACACAACTGCAATAGCAATGAATGAAAATCCAGTTCAGCACTCCAAAACAAAGCATATTGAAGTAAGACATCATTTCATAAGAGATCATGTAGAAAAAGGTGATATATGACTTTCTCATGTATGCACTGAGAATCAACTGGCTGACATTCTCACAAAAGCTCTGGATGAACAAAGATTTGCATATTTAAGAGCAAACATGGGGATGCTGAATATGCCAAAATAGATAAAAAGGAAAATTCCATTCATAAACTTAGTGAAGTACAGTACATAAAAGGGGTACAACAACAAAAAGTTCCATAAAATGGTCACCTAACCCCTACAAACAAAAAGGGAGCTAAAAGATGAAAGTTGCTCCAGTTCCTACCAAGATAGCCGACCTCTCCACAAGGTCCACTATCTTCCAAACAACTGACCTACTTTGTTATTGGTTCATCAACTCCAGCTACAAAGGAACATTCCGCTGAAGTTTCCTCCTCCTCTTTTATTTCTCCATATAAAGTCCCAACAAATGGCTGTCCAGACTCATCAGTTCTCTCTAACATGAGTCTACTATCCCATCTCCATAACTCAACTCCATGGGCAGATTGATTTGATGAAGGCCATACTGTCCTAGGCCACCAATTCCTTACTTCTTGAGTCTTGGGCAAACTATCTAGAGGTGATGAGAAGCTGAAAGTGCCAGAAGGATTATGGCTCTCACTGAAGACATAAGCCTCATCAGACCTGAAGCTTCCCTCTTCCTTCTCCCCTGATCTGAAAGAACTACAACAAGCAAAATATTTGCTTGAAAGTAGGGAGAATGAATTATTCTTATTGTAAGAACTGACATTATAATTATCCCCTTGTCCTTCTCCTCTCTCCCCCCTCTTTATTATCACTGCATCTTCCTTCCTTTCCATCTGTAAAAGATCAAACAAAGACCTATGAGGTCCTTTGTCTTCCTCAATTTCTGACATCTTGGCTTTTCCTTTGCCTATGTCACACCTCTTCTCCACTTCCTCTCCTCTCTTCAGTTTCTTTCTCTCTTCCTTGATAAATTCATCTCTGGCATGGAGCCACATATCCTTCTTTATTGGCCTCTCCATCAAATCTACCTTCTTCATTGGATCATTTGGAAGAAGTCGGTCTACCTCCTGCTCACTAACCAATACTTCCTGAGCCTGGTATTCCCTAAACTCCTTTAAAAACTTCTCATATACCCTATCTTCCTCCTTCTCCTTAAAATTCAACTGCTTGACAAGATCTGACATCTTGCATGGGCTAAAAGATTTGTGAGTCTGCCCATTTTTTTGGAAAAAGTTGAAGAAACAAGGTCTACTATCTTACTATGAGCTATCCTTATCTGAATATTTGTTGTTATGATGTATAATTCATCAACAATGTTTCTTATATAGAGAGATTTTGTTGGTAGTGGTGCCCTAGGCACGTTTATTAAACGTTGTAATTGTTATTATTTATTTCATATCAATAAAGAGATGTTTTGATTATTATTGTTGTTCATGTTTACTTATAATAATCTCCGTCCCTAGTACTTGTTAAGCACTAGTATAAAGGCTAAATGATCATGGGATAATCATGTTAAATTTATGGGTACTTGTTTGGAACAAGGTACTGGACATGACCCGCTGTATGAGATTTATGTCATGGTCTATGTCGTACATATATCTCAAATTAGTTATGTCATTCGAATCCTTAGACATAAAGTTATTATAGTCTTCCACTTTATGAACATTATGTTTGACATATTCAAACGCTACCTTTAACCGGGTAGTTATAAAGTGTATGATTGGCATAATCGGATTCACGTAGGGAAGAATAATAAGCTAAATGGATTTGTCCCTCTTTGGAGAGATCTCAAGCTTAGGCCTCTCATAGGAATGATGTTGATGAAAATGTTCGGCCGGACGCAAATGAATTGATTAGATTAATGTCATTTGGATTATCAACATATTCGGAATCGAGAAAGTATTGAACAAAAACAAGTTGACCGTTTGACCATGACTTGTGTTCAATGAGATCGTGGACAAAGGGATTGTGACATATTCTAAAAGAATGCGAACTTGTATCTAGTTATACTATTTGGGTAGGTATGACGGTTTGCTAGAACCTAATCATATCTTATGGATTCATGTTTGAACCCATTGCCAACTTAGTATAATCCTAGAGGGTCACACACAATAGAACGAATCCTAAAAGGACTATATTAGAAATTTAAGGCTCTCTGATCCTGGTGTGTGACCGCACAAACCAGGCTGGGCGGCCGCACATGTTTTGGGCGGCCGCACACCTGATTTTGGGCGTCCGCACAGTATGTTGGGACAGATTTCCTAATTTGATTAGGAAAATGATTTTGGACGGGTTTTGACACAAGTTTCCTATTTGGAATAGGTCTAACTTGTATATAAACAGCCAAATTCGGGCCAGAACATAACCTAGCTTTTCCAAAGAGTTTGAGAGAGTTTTATTTTGTTCCAAAACATCCTAGATTAAAGAACAAAATAATACACACATAATATTCCATATAGTTCATATTAATTGTGAAAACGTGTTTCACAATTTTGGTCTAGCAACCAAGATCAAGTGTTCTTGATATTTATTCAAGGTGTGGATACCGCTAGAGGGTGAAGCTCATCATCTTCAAAGTTCGTGTTCTTACTTGTTCGTGATTAAAGCTTCAATTTCTCCACCAAGATCAAAGACCAAATTCAAAGTCATCAAGGGTTAGTTTTTCTAGTATTCATAATGCAAGTATTTAATTTAATCATATGAATGGATCTATGGGCTTTGGGTTTCATAAAATTTTAAATGCTATTTTCCGCTACGCATGTTACTTGGAAACCCAACAGTGGTATCAAAGCCCTGTTCATGTTGATTATTTCAATACCTAGATCATGTTGTGTGTATATAAAATTTTTATGTGCCTAACATGATATGAATATTGGATTATATGATGTTTATGTGTTATATGATTTTATGTGGTTTATTGTTTTACAACTTGAATCGCACTAAAAATTATCTTGGATTCTGAATTGTTTGATTATTAATTTTTGATTGGATCAAAGTTTTAATAATCGGGGAAAACAATTTTGAGACAAATTTTCAAACTTTAAAAATTCATTCTGATGCTACTGTGCGACCGCACAGAAAACCTTGGGCGGCCGCACAAGTTTGGGCGACTGCACATATTTTTCTTGGGCGGCCGCACAGTTGTCAGGGTTCTGGTTTTGATTTTCGGTCAGAGTCAGAATCTGGAATTTTGATGGGGTCCGACCAGACCAGTGACAAGACCAGCCAGACCTGCTGATCTGGAGTGGGTTTTGGGCAGTTGGTTTGGGTGTGGATCCTGGGGTTTGATTTTCCTATTTGTTTTAGTCTTGTGATTCTAAGATTGGTTCAAGGTTTGGATAGCTAATCTACGTTCATCGAGATTGTGTTTCCCAAACTTGATCGCAATCAAAGTTTCAAAGATAAAACGAAGTTAGAATTATGAAGAGTTCATAATTGCTAAAATTGAGAATCAAAGTTCTTGATTCAAAGATTGGAGATCCATGTAGAATTGTGGATGCAATTGGCCTACGTTCATCGAGACCATCTATTGCTTAGTTTCGGCCACATGGACTACTTTCTTGGTTTCTTGAATTAGTGCGGAATTGTGGATGCCTTATGGCTTAGTTTCGGCCGCACTTCTTGTTGTCTTGATTTGGAGATAATAACAAAAGTTGAAATAGTCTCATCCTCATAATTATGAGAAACTAAAGACACATGAATATTATGCTTAAATTAATGGAGATTTATTTAGTGGCTAAACTTGATGCGTAACATGTTTATATTATGTGCTCATAAATGTGTTATTTGCTATATGTGATGAACATTCAAAGAAAGTTTTAAGTCCTTCTGCCATGCCATGATTAAAACACTTGTTTGTACATGGGTAATTTTGTGTGGGCTCGCCAAAGTGAGGTGCATTGATTTTATTCATGTATGAGCAAGATGAGTGAATAAGAGTTTCCTATGCGTTTAAAATGGTTGGACTTAATTAAGCGTCAAAACAGTTTTGGGCTTAAGGCAAAGATGAGATTTAACATGCTTTTTGAAATTGGATTTCTTAAAGAATCTCATGAAAAGAACTGAGAATCATATGAGATATGATTGACAAGACTTGTCTACCTAATTAATTTGATTTTAAGCGGTGCGCCAAAGCGTACTTAAAATTAAATTAAAGCGGGATCTTAACCCATTTAAATTATACTATACATCGGATGTATAAAGAAGGTTGTATAATTTAGTGGGAGTATTTTTGAAAAATATATTGTTTATTTCTTTAATGAAAATTGGTACTTATTAAATTTTGGAAATTTTGCATAATTGTAGATAATGACTAACAACTCAATCAATTTCGTTGCGATCGATCCTTGAGAAGGATAAGCTCCAAGAGAATGGTAATAACTTTATGGATTGGATCCGTAGCCTAAGAATTGTTCTTAGGCAAGAAGATATGTTGTACATTCTCGATGGGCCTCTTCCTGCTGAACCAGAACCTACTGCCCCTAGGGCAGAAAGAGTCAGTTACATGAAACATCGTAATGATTCTAGAGATGTAAGTTGTCTCATGCTTGCTACTATGTGCTCAAAACTCCAACAAAGTTTGGAACATTTGGAAGCCTATGAGATAGGCATGGAGTTAAGAGCCATGTTTCAAGAGCAAGCTAGGCAAGAGAGGTACAAGACCATTGTTGCATTCACTTCTTGCAAAATGAGTGAAGGGCAACAAGTGAGTCCTCACATGCTTAAAATGAAAGGTTATGTGGAGCATCTTGAGAAACTTGGTTATCCAATCCCATTGGAGCTAGCCACGGATCTCATTCTTAATTCATTGCCTAAAAGTTATAATCAGTTTGTTATGAATTATAACATGCATGGAATTGATAAGAATCTCTCCGAGTTGCATGGAATGCTTAAAACTGCGGAGATGAAGATTGTGGAGAAAGGTTCTCCTGTACTCTTGGTTCATGATGGGAAGAAGGCTGGTGCTAAAGGAAAGGGTAAGGCAAAAGTTGTCAAACCCAAGATAAGCAAGGCGAAGGTTGCCAAGGCTTCTGAGGCAAAACCCGATTCACAAAAGGATGCAATCTGTTTCCAATGTCAAGAAATTGGTCATTGGAAACGTAATTGCAAAGCTTTCTTGGAAGAGCAAAAGAAGAAGAAAGGCAGCAAGGCTGCGTCGACTTCAAGTATCTATATGATAGATATTCTCCTTTCTACCACTGATTCTTGGGTATTGGATATCGGATGTGGTTCTCACATTTGTTTAAATGTGCAGGGACTAAAGAATAGGAGACTACTTAAAGAGGGTGAAGTAGACCTACGCGTGGGGAATGGAGCAAGAGTTGCTGCATTAGCCGTAGGGACTTATGAAGTCACTTTACCTTCCGGATTAATTCTTGTTTTGAACAATTGTTATTATGTTCCAGATTTAAGTAGAAATATTATTTCAATTTCTTGTTTGGATAATGAAGGTTTTATGTTTCTTATTAAGAATAAGAAATTTTCTATTTATTTAAATGATGTGCTTTATGGTATTGCAAATTCATTTAATGGCCTTTATATCTTGGATGTCAAGAATGAAAATAATGAAAATGTCTATCATATAAATAAGAAATCTAAACCTAATGATGTAAATCATTCTTATTTGTGGCATTGCCGTCTTGGTCATATTAATGAGAAGCGTATCTCAAAACTCCATGGGGACGGCCTTTTGGGTTCATGTGACCTCGAGTCATATGATACTTGCGAGTCGTGTCTTCTTGGAAAAATGACTAAGACACCTTTTACCAAGCTAGGTGAAAGGGCAAGCGACTTATTGGGGTTGATACATTCCGATGTATGCGGACCATTAAGTAGAAATGCTAGGGGAGGATTTCAATACTTCATAACCTTCACTGATGATTATAGTAGATTTGGGTATGTTTACCTAATGAAACATAAAAGTGAAGCTTTTGAGATATTTAGAATATTTTAAAATGAAGTAGAAAAACAACTTGGCAAAAGTATTAAGGCACTTCGATCTGATCGAGGTGGAGAATACTTGAGTCATGAATTTGATGATCATCTAAAGAATTGTGGAATAGTTTCACAATTGACTCCACCCGGAACACCACAATGGAATGGTGTGTCCGAGAGGAGAAATCGGACTTTGTTAGACATGGTTCGATCAATGATGAGTCAAGTTGATCTTCCAATATCCTTTTGGGGTTACGCTCTAGAAACCGCTGCTTTCACACTAAATCGTGTTCCAACTAAATCGGTTCAAAGACTCCATATGAGATGTGGAGCGGAAAGAAGCCTTGTCTGTCTTTCATGAAGTTTGGGGTTGTGAAGATTTTGTCAAAAGACTTGTCTCAGACAAACTTGCACACAAATCTGATAAATGTATTTTCGTGGGATATCCTAAGGAAACTAAAGGATATTACTTTTACAACCAAACGGACAACAAAGTGTTTGTTGCCCGAACTGGTATCTTTCTAGAGAAAGAGTTTCTCTCCAAAGAAATCAGTGGGAGTAAAATAAATCTTGAAGAAATTCGAGACCCAAAAAATAACATTGAACCAATAATGGAACAAGAACAAGAACCACAAGGAGTTGGGGAACCTGTTCAAAATAAACAAGCAACTCGCAGATCTAGTAGGTTACGATCCGAGCCCGAGGGATATGTATTTCTTGTAAAGGATAGTAATGAGGTGGAAATCATTGAGAATAATGAACCGACAACCTACCAAGAGGCGATGTATTCTCCTGATTCGCATAAATGGCTTGGAGCCATGCAATCTGAATTGCAATCCATGCAAGATAATCAAGTTTGGAACTTGATTGATGCGCCCGAAGGTGTAAAAACCATAGGATGCAAATGGGTCTTCAAGAAGAAGACTGACATGGATGGGAAGGTACATACTTACAAAGCTAGGCTTGTAGCAAAGGGTTATCGGCAAGTTCATGGTATTGACTATGATGAAACCTTTTCACCCGTAGCAATGATCAAGTCTATAAGAATTTTGCTTGCCATTGCCGCATATCATGACTATGAAATATGGCAAATGGATGTCAAAACCGCTTTCCTAAATGGAAAACTAACAGAGGATGTGTATATGACACAACCACAAGGTTTTGAACAGAATTCAAAGGTATGCAAATTGCAGAAATCCATTTATGTATTGAAGCAAGCTTCTAGGAATTAGAATCTCCGTTTTGATGAATTGGTCAAAGAGTTTGGTTTCATCAAGAACGAAGATGAGCCTTGTGTATACAAGAAGATTAGTGGGAGCATAGTGCTATTCCTGATTTTATATGTGGATGACATATTACTCATTGGAAACGACATTCCTACACTTCAGTCCGTAAAGACTTGGTTGGGAAAGTGTTTCGCAATGAAAGATATGGGTGAAGCCGCATATATACTTGGCATTAAGATCTATAGAGATAGATCAAGGAAGCTACTTGGTTTAAGCCAAAGTACATACATTGACAAGGTCATTAGAAGATTCCATATGGAAAATTCTAAAAGAGGTACCTTGCCGGTGTTACATGGAGTTTCTCTAAGCAAGACTCAATGTCCTAAGACAAAAGATGAGCATGAGAAAATGAATGATGTTCCATATGCTTTGGCAATTGGGTCCATCATGTATGCCATAATCTGTACTAGGCCGGATGTATCTTATGCTTTGAGCATGACATGTAGATACCAATCCGACCCCAGAGAAAATCACTGGGTGGCTGTAAAAGTGATTCTTAAGTACTTGAGAAGGACTAAAGACTCGTTTTTGGTCTATGGAGGAATGGAAGATGATCTTGTTGTAAATGCTTACACGGATGCAAGCTTCCAAACCGACAGAGATGACAGTCGGTCGCAATCGGGTTTTGTGTTTATGTTAAATGGTGGAGATGTAAGCTGGAAGAGTTTCAAGCAGAGTACAACCGCTGATTCTACAGTGGAAGCTGAGTACATTGCTGCATCGGATGCTGCAAAGGAAGCTGTTTGGATTAAGAAGTTCATCACTGAACTTGAAGTGGTTCCTAGTATTGCTAATCCAATAGACCTTTATTGTGATAATAATGGTGCTATTGCTCAAGCAAAGGAACCAAGGGCACATCAAAAATCCAAACACATACTTAGGCATTACCATGTCATTCGAGAAATCATTGACAGAGGTGACGTGAATATATGCAAAGTACCTACAGATGACAATGTCGCGGACCCACTAACAAAGGGACTTCCACAAGCTAAACATGAAGGTCATGTTAGGTCCATGGGTATTAGATACATGGGAGATTGGGCCTAGGGCAAGTGGGAAATTGTTGGTAGTGGTGCCCTAGGCACGTTTAATAAACGTTATAATTGTTATCATTTATTTCATATCAATAAAGAGATATTTTGATTATTATTGTTGTTCATGTTTACTTATAATAATCTCCGTCCCTAGTACTTGTTAAGCACTAGTATAAAGGCTAAATGATCATGGGATGATCATGTTAAATTTATGGGTACTTGTTTGGAACAAGGTACTGGACATGACCCGCTGTATGAGATTTATGTCATGGTCTATGTCGTACATATATCTCATATTAGTTATGTCATTCGAATCCTTTGACATGAAGCTATTATAGTATTCCACTTGATGAACATTATGTTTGACATACTCAAACGCTACCTTTAACCGGGTAGTTATAAAGTGTATGATTGGCATAATCGGATTCACGTAAGGAAGAATAATAAGCTAAATGGATTTGTCCCTCTTCGGAGAGATCAAAAGCTTAGGCCTCTCGTAGGAATGATGTTGATGAAAATGTTCGGCCGGACTCAAATGAATTGATTAGATTAATGTCATTTGGATTATCAACATATTCGGAATCGAGAAAGTATTGAACAAAAACAAGTTGACCGTTTGACCATGACTTGTGTTCAATGAGATCGTGGACAAAGGGATTGTGACATATTCTAAAAGAATGCGAACTTGTATCTAGTTATACTATTTGGGTAGGTATGACGGTTTGCTAGAACCTAATCATATCTTATGGATTCATGTTTGAACCCATTGCCAACTTAGTATAATCCTAGAGGGTCACACACAATAGAACGAATCCTAAAAGGACTATATTAGAAATTTAAGGCTCTCTGATCCTGGTGTGCGACCGCACAAACCAGGCTGGGTGGCCGCACATGTTTTGGGCGACCGCACACCTGATTTTGGGCGGCCGCACAGTATGTTGGGACAGATTTCCTGATTTGATTAGGAAAATGATTTTGGACGGGTTTTGACACAAGTTTCCTATTTGGAATAGGTCTAACTTGTATATAAACAGCCAAATTCGGGCCAGAACATAACCTAGCTTTAGTTCAAGTCTCCAAAGAGTTTGAGAGAGTTTTATTTTGTTCCAAAACATCCTAGATTAAAGAACAAAATAATACACAAATAATATTCCATATAGTTCATATTAATTGTGAAAATGTGTTTCACAATTTTGGTCTAGCAACCAAGATCAAGTGTTCTTGATATTCATTCAAGGTGTGGATACCGCTAGAGGGTGAAGCTCATCATCTTCAAAGTTCGTGTTCTTACTTGTTCGTGATTAAAGCTTCAATTTCTCCACCAAGATCAAAGACCAAATTCAAAGTCATCAAGGGTTAGTTTTTCTAGTATTCATAATGCAAGTATTTGATTTAATCATATGAATGGATCTATGGGCTTTGGGTTTCATAAAATTTTAAATGCTATTTTCCGCTGCGCGTGTTACTTGGAAACCCAACAGATTTCACATCATTTAATTCATCTCGAGAATGTATGTTGTAGATGCAATGATGATAGTAGACCTCAAAAGATGAATTCCAGTAAGGTTTATTTAATATGATAATTAATCATGCCGCCTGACTATCTGAATTATAGATAAAAAAAAAAATTGGACTTAACCATGTCAATATTTATTAAGGGAATAAAGAATGTTGGTTTAGTTCACGCTAAGTCCTCTGCGTAAATACAAAAAGAAGATGAGTTACTATTTCTACAGTTACATTTGTGATGAGTCACCTTCTTGTCCACATCACTTATAAATTTCTTTTAAAGGGCATGTATTTTCACCTTTCTACTGTTTTCCCTCAACCCTTTAAAAGCCATCATTTCTCTTAACCAATTGTTCTTCTTAAAACCCTTCTTCTCCTTTCAATCAAAAGTTACCGTTATATCCTCTGTTTCTCTCTTTCAAACCCTAGAAACATGAATTCAAATTCCGCCCATGGCTACCTCATTCAAAAATCATTTTACCATAATCTCGCCGGTGGATGGATTGGAGAGCTTCTCACAAATGCTAAATTGAAGACTTTCATGGAGGCCAAACACCCAATTCTTCCTCTGCTCTGCTCCCACATCTACGATAATGGAGTTTTAACAAAGCAATACAACATTCAGTTTACTCTCCAAGGTACCTCCTACACTATATCCCCTAGTGATGTTGCTGCCAGTTATGGCACTGAGAATGAACCCTACATGATAACAAACAATTGGGATTCCAACATTAATTACTCATCTCAAACTGCTAATATAGAGGGATGGCCTGCTTACCATACTGATAAACCTGTATATAAAAAGTTCCTCTCTCCCCAATTTTCTACTCTAGATGATGTAGTTATGAAAGGTTTGTGTGGAAAGACCTCATCTCACCATGTCATGAGCCACAGTGAGTGGAAACAAATGTTATGTCTATTATATACAGTTCAAACCACAAATTGGAGCTTTGTGTTGTTGTCTAATTTTAGACTTAGGTCTGGCCATCATTCCCTTAAAACCAAAACCAAATCCTCAACAAATCCAGGATTATTTAGGTTTATGAGTGGGATCTTGCTTCATATTGGGAGAACAATGAGAGTTAGAGTACCTGCCCCCTATGATAGGCAAGCAACCCATCACAGATATAAGGTATTTAGCATTCATACCTTCTCATACAAACAACAGGGTAGGGTACAGGAACCCATTAAAGATCAACCATATCCTGATCAACTTAATGATAACTCTCTTTCCCATGTCTCATCTCAATCTGGTAGTGACCTTGAAAGGGAAACCCTAGCTAAAATCAATTGCTATTTTCCCATGGAAACGGTTATCTCCTACGTGGATGTATTCCAATTCTGAACAATGTTGGGAATTTAGTGGTACCCCGTTGCAATCTAGATCAAGAACAATAAAACCCACAAGCACAATATGAGAGAATCACACACACAAGAACACAAGAATTGTTTACCCGGTTCGTTCAACACATGAACTACGTCCGGGGGCAATTGCCAAAACAATATATTATTAGACACCTTCTAATATGTTGCTACAATGTGTTCTAGGTCGTATCTATGCTTATATAGCAGTACAAGGAAGCCCTAGGTCGAATTAGGAAGAGATCGTGTCAAAACAGGAAACAAATCAGTCCAGCCGCCAGATCGAGCGACCGCCTGGGTCCATGCGAGCGCCCGCTTACCTCCTTCGCCAGGACCACTCCGTCTGATTAAGACCAGGTGCCCACCTGGTGTAGACCAAGCGCCCACTCGCCTCTCCACCCAGGAATTGTCCTCCGCTTAGAACCCCTCTTGATCTCCACCAACTCCCCCGACTTAGACTCCTTTTCTTCCTCGTAGTTTAGGACTCCAATCCTAACAATCTCCCACCGGAGACTAAACTAGTAAGCACAGAAACACTCATCAACTCCCACCACAGAGTGAACACCTTCGAACACATTTTACTCCCATATTGACTTGACATTACCGAGCCTCCCGCTCAAGTGCTAAGGTGAGTTGAAACCAAGTGACATTTCAACCTCTCCGTGTTAGATAGTTCTTGCCTCCCCAAATCAGCTTCTACCTTGATTTCTCTCCGCAAGTCTAACTTCGCCTTCTCCCTCCAGACCCACCTTCCTCGCAATTCTTCCCCTTGAAACTAGGACATACCTTGTTTCTTGCATCGTCTTCTCTTGGTCTGAACACGCTCTCTGTTAGGGCACTTGGACTTCCACACCGCGTTGATCAACTTTGTGTCCTTCTCCCCCCTAACTGTTGGAATAAAATATTCGACCAGTTCAGATTAAACAGATTTAATCAATTATAGGGGCAATCATGAATTCTATAGCAATACAGATTATAGCCAAAAGCATAACAGAAATAGCAACAGAACGCGTACCAGGAAAAAGGCAAACAGGAAAACAAAAGGGAGTCAGAATAGTTATCAGATCGAGTCGCCTGTATGAAGCCTCTCCTAAGAGAATTTATTGCCCCCTTACTGGTGCGACAAAGAGTTATGGAAAATCCTCCGAGGATAATACGATCTCAGCAAACGTACCAAGAAATCTCGCATGAACAAGTACAGATGAACTTGCGCCTGCTGTCCCACTTCGCCTGAATCGCCCGCTCAGATCAATCATAGAAACAGTGTATGGAAAAGACAGATTTCGGGTTGCAAAAATCAGAAGGTATTTTTGCGTTAGTAAATCTGTAACCGGGGCTGTTATTTTATACACGTATGAAGTCAGTTTAGGGTTTTTTAGAAGGACTCTATAACCTACCCGAATTACATTAGCTTATTTTTAAAGGAAAAGCAACTGCACAGTTAGAGTCTAGTTAGGAAACTGACGAGACTAACTGTTTCCGTTAGCAAAAAGGAAACTTCAAATGAATTTTGACTAAAAAGATACGCCCACGAACCGAACAATTCGCCCAAACGCCCTTAGTCCGTACCCGTGCCCGAGCCCAAGCCCGAGCCAGGCCCGGCCCGTCCCGGCCGAGCCGAGCCGAGCGAGCTAGCGTGCGGGTGGGGAAAGGTTCAAGTCCACCTCACATGTAACTTGAACATGAGACTATGAAGTGCCTTGTAATTTATGGCACTCCAACTTCCCATTCCTAATCCATGTGGGTTGGGACAAAAAGCCTTTTATATTCCAAAACAAAGGGGAGGTTTGGCTTTCCTATCCCATATGGGATACCAACCAACCCATTTCATCTTTGAGAATTAAAGCACTTCAATGCCCATCTTTGAAGTCTTAGAACCATGGATTAACTCCATAATTTGGCTTTCACCAAAACACACAATTTCCTCATGATACATCATACAATGTATATCAACATTGACCATGGTCAAACTCAAAGGGACCCATAAATGGGACCCACCCAAAGTTGACCAAATGTCAAATTTCCAACAATCCCCCACAAATCTGTGGTGATAAGATGGGTAACGATTATCCATTGTCATGTTTTCGATAGATGGTGCCTCCTAGCTTGAACCCCTACCTAGTCAGTCAACTTATGCCCCCATAGAATCTAGGTGAACGGGTGTCTTGAACCTGATTCTTGAATGTGGTGGTGTCCGTTGGTAACAACACGACAAAAGGATATGACAGCAGCCTCTATCATTATAACTTGACGCTTATAAGCCATACGTCCCGATCCTCTGTCATGAGTGCTTTCAAGGAATAACCCTTTTCCTCTAATTACGGCCAACAATAATACCCACTTAGTTGGGCATCTCCAAAGATGTACTGCTAACATCTCGTCATAAAGACTTGATCCCATTCAAAGCTTAAAGCTCTTACTATACTTGTAGTTACGAACACCTTTCCAGGTTTATCAGGGGACAGACTCAGACATGTAACATGTCAATCTGTTTTAGGTGTTCCAATTCACCCCACAGCTTGTTATTACCACATTAAACCTTCTTTATGGGATCTCCACTCAGATAGGTTGGGTTGCTACTGCATATGAATTATATAGGGTTCAGTCCCATCCCCAACCTGGATTTTTGGACAAGAACTAATTCAAGTCCTTTGGTTAAAGGATCAGCTGTGTTATCTTTAGTACTAACATAATCAATAGCTATTACCTTCCGAGACACAAGATCCCTTATAGATTTTAATCTAATTTGGATATGTCTCCTTGTTTTTGCAGTTGTACTTGACACTTTTGATTTTCGCAATTGTGGCAGTATTGTCACAATGTACCGAAATCACAGGCATAGGCTTGTTGATCATGGGTAACTCGGACATCAGTCCTTGTAGCCATTCAGCTTCCAATCCAGTAGTGTCAAGGGTAACTAATTCGGCCTCAAAAGTAGACCTAGACAACAGAGTTTGTTTTGTAGACCTCCAGACGACTGCAGCACTGCCTAGGGTGAAAACATACCCTGTACAGCCATAACTCCCAGAGTTAGTGGCAATCCAGCTAGCATCACTATATCCTTCAAGAACAGCAGGATATCTCTTGTAATGCAGCCCAAAGGAAACAATTCCCTTCAAGTACCTAAGTACTCGGTTTAGAGCTTCCCAATGAGCTCTATTCGGACACTTAGTGTATCTAGCCAATCTTGTAACGGAGTAGGAAATACCCGGTCTCGTACAATTGGCAAGATACATCAAGCTCCCAATAATCTGAGAATATTTCAATTGAGCCACAGGTACACCAGTCTCATTCTTAGTAAGTGCTACAGAAGTATCAAACGGAGTACTAACGATTCTACCATTACTACCAAACTTCTCAATAATACTTTCAGTATAATGAGACTGTGAGATAGTAATGCCTTGAGCTGAACGAGTCAGCTTAAGTCCAAGAATCACGTCAGCAACCCCCATATCCTTCATCTCGAACTTACTTTTCAAGAAAGACTTGGTTTCATCAATTATCCTCATATTATTCCCAAATAACAGAATATCATCAATATATAGGCATAAGACAATACTATTATCACCCTTTATTTTGCTATAGACACATTTATCAAATTCATTCGGAACAAAACTGTGGGATAAGACAATTTGATCAAATTTCTCATGCCATTTCTTTGGGGCTTGTTTAAGTCCATAAAGAGACTTAACCAGTTTGCAAACCTTTTTCTCATTACCAGAAGCTACAAATCCTTCAGGTTGATCCATATAAATTTCTTCCTCAAGATTGCCATGAAGAAAGGCAGTCTTAACATCCATCTGATGGATAGGAAGATCATATACGAAATCCAATGCTATAAGTATACGAATTGTAGTCATTCTAGCAACAGGGGAATAGGTATCGAAATAGTCTATTCTTTCCATTTGCTTAAACCCTTTAGCAACCAGTCTAGCCTTAAACATATCAACAGTACCATCTGGTTTCATTTTCCTCTTAAAAACCCACATACACCCTATTGTATTACAACCAGGAGGAAGGTCAACTAATTCCCATGTCCCATTTGAGACAATAGAATCAATTTCACTTTTAACGGCATCCTTCCATTGCTTAGCATCCGAAGATGCCATAGCTTCATTGAAGGTATTAGGATCACCCTCGATATTGAAAGTAACGAAGTCACTTCCATAATCCTTGGTAATCCTAGCCCGCTTGCTCCTCCTTGGTTCTTCCTCATCATTAGATAAGGAACCAACTGAATCAATCCCCACATTTGTCATCTCGTCCACTTGAGTTGGAATAGAGTCAGATGTAGTGTTAGATTCCTTAGGGAGTCCAGTTTTCATGGGAAACACATCCTCAAAAAATGTTGCATCACGTAACTCAACAATTGAGTTCACCTCTATGCCAGAAATTTTAGATTTGATAATCAGAAATCTCAATGCATAACTAGTTTCAGAATATCCTATAAAGATAGCATCAGCAGTTTTTGGACCAAGCTTTTTCCTTCTATGTGCGGGTACAAGTACCTTGGCAAGGCACCCCCACACTTTAAGGTAACTCAAGCTTGTCTTTCTACCTTTCCAAAGTTCAAACGGACTTGCTTGATTATTCTTAGGAGGAACTCTATTCAGAATATGGCAAGCCGTATTCAAAGCTTCACCCCACATATAATTAGGCAATCCAGAACTTATAAGTAGACTATTGATCATATCAGTTAGGGTTCTATTTTTATGTTCAGCAATACCATTAGATTAAGGTGTATATGGTGGAGTCTCTTCATGGACTATGCCATTGTCTTGACAGTAGTACTTAAATGGGTTAGACTCATATTCTCCACCTCTATCAGATCTTAACCGTTTAAGTTTCTTGCCAGTTTGATTTTCTGCTTCGTTCTTAAAAATGATAAACTTTTCCAATGCTTCATCTTTACTATTAAGTAAATAAACATAACAGTATATAGAGCAATCATCAATAAATGTGATAAAGTATTTCTTTTTATCTCTTGTTAAAAGCCCATTAAATTCACAAATGTCAGTATGAACTAAATCAAGAATTTCAGAGTCTCTAACAACATAATGAAACGATTTCTTTACAGATTTAGCTTCAACACAAGTGTGGCATTTAGACTTTTTATCAATAACATGTTTAGGTATTAAATCCAGATTCATCATTCTTTTTATGGAATCATAATTTATATGACCTAAACGATCATGCCAAATGTTTGAAGATTCAATATTAAAGGAAACAGGATAATCAATAAATGAATCATCAAGAGTACTAAAATTTTCCTCAACTCTAATTTTAAATAAACCATCCGATGAGTAACCCTTCGCAACAAAACTACCAGAATCCAAAAGTATAACTTTATTATAAATCTCTAAACCTTCTCTAACTAAGCAACTACCACTAATGATATTACGACGAACATCAGGAACGTGATACACTCGGTGCAAGGTCAGAATGAGCCCATTAGGAAACTTCAGGTCCACGCTTCCAGTCCCAAGCACTTTGGCAGCACTAGAGTTCCCCATCGTCCCTGTTCTCCCATGTTTAGGCTGGTAAGATACAAATAGCAATTTATCAGCACAAACGTGCACATTTTCCCCAGTATCTACTAACCACTCATTGGGTTCATAAACAGTACAAAGTTCAAGTTTAGAGATTACATACTTGGTGATTTCGGTGGTCAAAGACTCAATTCCAGGTGCACCAGCATCTGGCTCATCGTCCTTGGGTCCAATCACCATGTTCACTAGCCCTTGATCCACAGAACCTTGTGGCGCTTTTCCTTTCTTGGACGGGCAGTCCCTAGAAAAGTGCCCACCTGTTCCACAGTTCCAGCAAGTCTGTTTTGCTTTTGGCTTTTTCTGGATGTTCTTTTTAGGTTTCAAATTAGAGTTATCTTTAGATCCATTTTTAACAGCTTTTCCTCTGTTCTTAGCACTAGCAGTTATCAGATTGGCATTTGCCTCCACATGTACACTAACACCGTTACTATGATGCACTTCCTGGATCAATATTGCATTCATCAAGTCATTTAGTGTCAAGCTTCATGTACGGTGCTTGAGAGTCATACCAAAGTCCTCCCAAGCACGAGGAAACTTCTCAATGATCGACATGAATACGAACTTCTCAGGAAGTTCCATAGCCCCATCCTTGAGTGATTACAATATGATCTGGAATTCATGCACTTGATCAGTAACAGATCTCCCATCAACCATCTGATACTTCAGGAACTTAGACACACAGTGTTTTTCAACACCAACATCGTCAGTGTTATACTTTATGTTAAGTGATTCCCACAGCGAAGCAGCAGTGAGTGGAGCAGAACAGTATACATCGAAGAGCACATTTGACAGAGCCGAAAGAATGCATACACGAACAACACCATCCCTCTCCACCCACTGGGCAGCAGCCTTTACTGTTTCAGGGTCCTTATCGTCAATGGCAGGGCACTTCTCAGTCAGCATTCCAGTCATTCCCTTAATTGACAACCAGATCTTTATGCGCTCCTGCCAGCGCTTGAAGTTCTTTCCAGTGAACTTCTCAGGTAGATCTAAGGAGTCAACAAGGGACTTGAATGGAGCAGTAATACCAGATGAAGTCATGATTAATAAATTCTCTTAGACTGTTGGAATAAAATATTCGACCAGTTCAGATTAAACAGATTTAATCAATTAAAGGGGCAATCACGAATTCAATAGCAATACAGATTATAGCCAAAAGCATAACAGAAATAGCAATAGAACGCGTACCAGGAAAAAGGCAAATAGGAAAATAAAAGGGAGTCAGAATACTTATCAGATCGAGTCGCCTGTATGAAGACACTCCTAAGAGAATTTATTGCCCCCTTACTGGTGCGACAAAGAGTTACGGAAAAATCCTCCGAGGATAAAACGATCTCAGCAAACGTACCAAGAAATCTCGCACGAACAGGTACAGATGCACTTGCGCCTGCTGTCCCACTTCGCCTGAATCGCCCGCTCATATCAATCACAGAAACAGTGTATGGAAAAGACAGATTTCGGGTTGCAAAAATCAAAATGTATTTTTGCGTTAGTAAATCTGAAACCGGGGCTGTTATTTTATACACGTATGAAGTCGGTTTAGGGTTTTTTAGAAGGACTCTAAAACCTACCCGAATTACAGTAGCTTATTCTTGAAGGAAAAGCAACTGCACAGTTAGAGTCCAGTTAGGAAACTGACGAGACTAACTGTTTCCGTTAGCAAAAAGGAAACTTCAAATGAATTTTGAATAAAAAGATACGCCCACGAACCGAACCATTCGCCCAAACGCCCTTAGCCCGTGCCCGTGCCCGTGCCTGACCCGGCCCGGACGAGCCGTGCCGAGCGAGCGAGCGAGCGAGCGTGTGGGGAAAGGTTCAAGTCCACCTCACATATAACTTGAACATTAGACTATGAAGTGCCTTGTAATTTATGGCACTCCAACTTCCCATTCCTAATCCATGTGGGTTGGGACAAAAGGCCTTTTATATTCCCAAACAAAGGGGAGGTTTGGCTTTCCTATCCCATGTGGGATACCAACCAACCCATTTCATCTTTGAGAATTAAAGCACTTTAATGCCCATCTTTGAAGTCTTAGAACCATGGATTAACTCCATAATTTGGCTTTCACCAAAACACACAATTTCCTCATGCTACATCATACAATGTATATCAACATTGACCATGGTCAAACTCAAAGGGACCCACAAATGGGACCCACCCAAAGTTGACCAAATGTCAAATTTCCAGCACTAACATACCGTTTCTTGATGTCTCTCCTTTCCACACCAATAGGCCGGTTATTTTGCCTCTTGCTCCCACCGGAGCGAACATCGACATTGTAGGTAGAGTACAACATCTTCTCCTTAACTCCATGAGCTATCATCTTAGCTCCTTTTGTGATTTCCCAAGACCCACCCATGAAGGTTACACCATACCCTTCACTATCAAGTTGTCCAACAGAAATCACTCTCCTCCTCAAGTCTGGAACATGCATCACATCGTGAAATTGTAAAACAGCCCCGTTAGGTGTCTTCATCAACACATCCCCCTTACCTTTGATCTTTAATGGTTGATCATCACCAAGATAGACAACCCCAAAATCTTCAGTTTTATACCGCTCCATTGTTTCTGCATCCCCACTAGCATGACAAGAAGCTCCAGAATCCAACACCCAATCTTCACCTGACTGCTCCTCTCCTAGGATTAATACATCCTCATCATTCATCATGTGTGCATCACCATACTTATTCGGACAGTCATTCACTCGACAATTGTAGCACTTGACCGGCTTTTTCCCCTTTTTCGGTACTCCCCTTCCCTATTTCTCTCCACCCTAAGTGCAGCCCCATCTATGGAAGATTCTCCCCTTTTCTCTTTCCTTCTCAACTCCTCTTAAAGGATGAGATCTTTAACCTCCGTATACACCAATGGAGTTTCCGATGTACTAATCGTTGTGACAGTTACCTCCCAACTGTATGGCAACGATTTTAGTAGAAAACATGCTAACACTTCATCAGAGAAAGTGATATCAACACTTTTCAATTGGTCCACCATACCTTTGAAACTGCCGATATGACTCGCTGTTGTCTGCCCCTCCGACATCTTCGCATTCGCAAACCTCTTTATCAAGTGCACCTTATTGATATTAGACGACTTCTCATACATGTCTGACAGCATCTGTAGCAACCCCACTGTTGTCTTGGCCTCCATCGCGTTCCGTGCAACGTCGTCGGTTAGAGCGCTCCTCACCGCTCCTAACGCCTTCCGATCTAACGTCTCCCAATCCCCTTGTGACATGTCTTCGGGTTTCTCCTTTAAGGGTTTATGAAGATCCTTACAATAAAGGTAATCTTCAACCCTTGTCCTCCAAAACGTGAAATTCACACAGTTGAATTTCTATTGAGTTCTTCATCTTGATTGCTTCATAAAGTCCCCAAGAACGTGATTCAAAATAATCAACGAATGAAACTTTGAATCCTCCTAACCAAAGCTCTTGATAGCAGTTGTTGGGAATTTAGTGGTACCCCGTTGCAATCTAGATCAAGAACAATAAAACCCACAAGCACAATATGAGAGAATCACACACACAAGAACACAAGAATTGTTTACCCGGTTCGTTCAACACATGAACTACGTCCGGGGGCAATTGCCAAGTCAATATATTATTAGACACCTTCTACTATGTTGCTACAATGTGTTCTAGGTCGTATCTATGCTTATATAGCAGTACAAGGAAGCCCTAGGTCGAATTAGGAAGAGATCGTGTCAAAACAGGAAACAAATCAGTCCAGCCGCCAGACCGAGCGCCCGCCTGGGTCCATGCGAGCGCCCGCTTACCTCCTTCACCAGGACCACTCCGTCTGATTAAGACCAGGCGCCCGCCTGGTGTAGACCAGGTGCCCGCTCGCCTCTCCGCCCAGGAATTCTCCTCCGCTTAGAACCCTTCTTGATCTCCACCAACTCCCCCGACTTAGACTCCTTTTCTTCCTCGTAGTTTAGGACTCCAATCCTAACAAACAATTGGAAATTGAGAATGGAAGGAGTCCTGTAAAGTTGTTGGCCCATATATTAAACCATTGAAGTTTAGGTAGCCTCAAACCTATGTCTGCTGGAAGACTTCCAGCAAGTTGGTTGTTATCTATATCGATGACAGAGAGCAAAGACAAATTGTAGAAGGATGAAGGGATTTTACCATGGAGATGATTAGCGGCAATTCCCATATACCAGAGTTTCTTTAGCTGACCAAAGGCATGTGGAATGTTTCCTGCAAAATGATTGACGGATGCAGAAAACATTTCGAGAGAAGTGAGATTCCCAATGGAAGAAGGTATTTCTCCTGCGAAATTGTTTTCCTGAATAGTAAGATTTACGAGCTTCAATAGAGGACTAACGACTTGAAGGATTGTCCCAGAAAGCTTGTTGCGACCTACCCAAAGGCTTTTTAGATTGGTACAGTTTGACAGACTAGCCGGAACGTTTCCTTCAAAAGAATTATTGAACAAGATTAGTCCCTCCAATCTTAATAAATGGCCTATTTCAGTAGGAATAACACCTTGAAATGTGTTATTGTAAAGCCTTATCACCCGGAGGAAACTAAGATTTCCTACAAAAGGAGACAAAGAACCAGCTAAACCTCTGGAGGAAAGATCTAAAGCAGTTACTCTCTTATTCCGCCAACCACATGTTACACCTTCCCATTGGCAGAAATGTAGAGACTCGTTCCACGACCCCAAAGCACCTTCAGGGTCATTGACTATCTTTGACTTGATGGCCAGTAACGCGACGTGGTCTGATTCGTTTGTGTTCAAGGCATTAGCTTGGATTAGAGTACATAGGTCTCCATTGCAGATTAACGTAATCATTAAAAGGAAAAGGGATTGCATCCTTAACATTTTCCTGAGAATTCAGTGTTTCACTCTTAAAATCTCTCCAACTGAGATAACAAACTTAGATATTTCTTTTGGGTGTTAGAAATTATTTGTGACTCCAAAAGTATATCCAACCTAATTGTGGTGTGAAATTATTCTGTAGCTACAAAAGAGAGTTGACTTGCAAAGTCATTTGCCTAACTATAAATTGAGTGGTGTGCAAAAGCCCTACAATTTTTGACTAGAAATTAATGTGTTCATTCATACTTCTTTCTAAGGGTACCAAAAGTCCTTAATTATTTGGAATGAAGTTTGAAGTGACATGTTGACCATGTCTTACGGAGCTTTATGCCAGTTAACTTTTACAGATCGAAACTCAAGTCTTTTATGCAACGCTCTGATAATATAAATTGGATGTTGAAGTTACACTTCCCCTGTGCAATTTTTACAACACCAACAACTTAGAAAAACTACGCAGAAAAAAAGTAGGAATTTATCTATATGGTTTCTGTGTTATACGACATTCCCTGATCTTCAAAGTGGCGACTTAATTTAGCAGCTGATTTCAAGCTTGGTGGTAATGGTGATGCTGCTATGGTGTTTGTTAATCGCTGTTTTGGTTTTCTCGTGTCGTCTATGATGTTGTACCAGTGGTTTTTGTGTATGATATACTTGATCGCGCGTTGGACTGGAAAAATACATGCTTGACTAGGATTTGAGTTGTTGAATTTATTCAGTTGATTAGTTAGGTATTCATTACACATATTGACATTTATTGATCAAGACTTTTGTCTTTTATGGTTCAATCTACCAAAATTAAGGTGTGGAATTTATATTTGAACTTGTCGGCATAGTAGGCTGTTCAAAGGGTTGTCGGTAACTGGTTTATTCGGCAATCAATTTATGGTATTATTAAAGACTTTATACATGTTTGTGATCGGTGAATCATTGCGTGGTGTATCTGATCCTTGTGACCATGCCCCTAATTCTTGACAGCCATTTTCATACAATCATTCTAAAACTCTTCATTTTTTCTTTAATATAGTACTCTCATTGTCCCAAAAAGATATTTTCATTCTTTTTTGTAGTTAATTGATTAACCTTTGTCTAAAGTTCTTTTAATATCCAAATTAAATTATATAATTTGATTTTGATACACCATCAAAAATACTACAAAATACAATTTTTAGATTTTCATGAAGATAATTAATTTAAATAAATAATTGATCACAACTCGATCAAATTTAAAAAGTGGGGGACTATTTCTATCACTAGGTTTTATAAGAAGCTATTTCATGAGGAGACTAGCAGTAGGCCTAGAGTTGAGTCTTGATTGGGGACCTATTGCTAAAGATCGATTTGTATAGTTGGAGAGTTCTCAGAACAGGAGGTTAGGAAAGTGATAGAAGGGACGGTCGGGTGATAAAGCTCCTGGACCTGATGTTTTCCATGGCTTTTTTATTTTTTCACTCTTGTTGGGATATTGTGAAGACAGATTTTATTGGAGTGTTTGAGGAGTTTTTTTAGCAACAATATTATTTGGAAGAGTATTAATTCCACTTTTATTACTCTTGCACCAAAGAAAGACTTGTGACAAGTGTGTACAAGATTATCATTAAGTGTCTCTCTGTTAGGTTGAGGTCTGTTTTGGGTAATACCATTATTACTGAAGCTCAGAGTGGTTTTGCAGAGGGCGTCGAGGGATAGATGATGCGTTGGTGTCCAATGAGGTGGTAGAAGATTTAGAGAGACGCGGTCGTGAACCTCTTTTTTGAGAAAGCTTATGACAGCTGTTTGGCAGTTTCTTGATCATGTGATGGAGCTATATATAAATAAATACTACATCCTTCATGAAAATGTCGTTTTACTTCCCTTTTTAATATGTCTCAGAATCATAGTTTCACTCTGAAAAAAATTAGATATGCTACAATTTCAAGAAGCTACAGTGCATAGAATGTTTGATCTGTCTAGGATAATCTTTTTGTTACACATGAAGTATAGTGCTCGTTTGGACTAAAACTAAAGTTACACAAAAAGTTTACATAAATTTGGTTACAAATACAGTTGGCAATGAATGATTGAATGTTGTGTTTGTAGAACCCACTACTCGTTAATTTAATATCCAATCATTTATTGCCTATACTGTATTTGTAATCAAAATATTCTATTTTTTTTTGTAACCCTAGAATTTGATAGACCTCCAGACACAAGAATGGAATGGGAGTCAGGTTGCTGAAATCATGGCTAGGATCACGAAGCTGTTACAATGGCTAAAGTTGTAATGCTGAATTATTGGCTTGAAGATTGCTTCGGTTACTTTGTTTTCCTTTCTTTTAGGACCATAAATAAGAGGCAGTGTAGAGGAGAAAATCATCCAGATAATTAAATTGGAGGTCTATTGACTTGGGAGAGTTTCCGGCCTCTAGAATTGTTGGAAGGATTAGGAGAGTGCCATCTCTATAATGTTGTTGTCTAGTACCAGTTTCTATCAATTGGAATCAGAGCTATCTCGTTTAGGGATAGCTCAGGTGAAATATAGAGGCTGATGCTTAAAGATAATTCGTATTAACGACAAAAAAAGTGAAAAAATCATTTGGGGACGGAACGTTTTAGGGAGGCGAGAGTGATTTTGACATTAAAAATATCATTGAATTAATTTGGACTTTTTAAGAATATTTATCTGCCCAATCAACCCAATTAGATACTATTTAAAAACTGATTGTCTTCTTTAAAAGAAGGGTTAATGACAATTTAGACCCTAAAGTCATATACCACCCTTCCAAACGAACTCTAATGTTTCTGTTAGTACCTCACTATGTTTAACTCACAATTAATCATAGTAAAAATGTTTTGATAAATAAATAATCAATCCATTGATTATATGATGTATACAAAAGACCTGAGCGCAGGAAGCCCATCACAAAAGCTCAAACAGCTAAGCTATCCGGTTAGCTGTTCAAAGTCAACAGTCAAAACACTTCATGATCTACCTACCATTTACACATTCAACAAACTGAAGAACTACCTATTTCAAACTCCCTCAACCTCAAATGAATTATCAAGATGCTAAATTCAATCAAGCTTCAACAGCTAAGACCCTACAAACCCAACAGCTAAGCTCCTCTGTCTCAACTGCTGAGACTGTCCTTCTTCAACAGCTTTCTCCACGTCATCAGACTCTTGAAGAATGATTATTCTAAATATTAACAAACTTTAGAATAACTCTATTGAAGCTTGATCAAGTGTGAATACACCTTCCCCTTAACTTGACAACCTGCATTCAAGAGGAACAACATATTAGTCAACCCGGTCAAAGACAAGCCATTACTCATCTGTACCTTTGGTCCCCCAACGGCTACCCTTGTACCCTTGTCCCCCAACGGCTATATGGCCTCCCCTATATAAAGGTGTATACTGGCATGTTGTCAAGTGACCCTTTTTAACCCGTAAACCCATTTTTACAACCTCACTCCCTTTTGAGCCTCCCTGCATTCTCAATCTGCAGATCTAAATATTTGCATAATCCCCTGAAAATATTGTGCCCCTTGTGCACGCAGTTACAGCCCACACCAAGCCTAAGCTTTCAGCCAAGCTTAACCTTTTATTTTAATCTCTTGTAATTTTTCTTTTCTTTTTATAGCCTTAGTCAAAAGGCTTCCTTAACTGTAGTGACAGTTAAGAAGAGGGGGTTCGAGGAACTTGCCTTTATCATTCATTGTAAGCTTATTAAGTAAGTGGATATTATAGTGGATTGATCTCACTGTTGACTACAGTGGGGGTGGATGTAAGAGAAGTGTTTGCCTCTGAACTACTTTAAAAACTCCTTGTGTATTTTCTTCTCTTATCTCTACACTTACACACACTACACCTTGTCTATTTCATTTATTCTTTTATTTATTCTCCGCTGCATAATTACTCTATCTCTCAACAGCTAACCACCCAAACTGTTAGCTGTTCATCTTTAACATTTCTATTCTTTAAGTAAAACATGACCTTTCAATTGGCACCAGAGCTTGGATTCACCATAAAGAGTCTAACAACTTGTGAAAAATCCTCTCAACCCATCATGCCTCAACCCAGAAGAAACAATGAGAAAGACATTCCACACATTGATGACTGTGAATCTTTTGAGATTTATTCCTCAAAAATCAAAACCTATCTAGATGCTAATAGCATATGGAACTGGTATGTCTTAGAGAATGAAGTTGAACCTCCCACTCAAGCTGAAGTCAATGGAGGGGTAGCAAACTCAAATCTCCTGAAAATTGGACTGATGCACAAAGACAACTTATGACTGCAAACTTAAAAGTAAAAAATATTCTGCAAAAAAGTGTGAATGACTCCCTAGCTCAAGAAATAGCTAAAGTACCAAGTGCTAAAGCAGCATGGGAATTAATTAACACAAAGTTCACTAAACACACCAGTGTTAGAACCCAGAATCTATACAACTTATTTAGACAGTTAGACAACTTCAAATTCTATCCTGGAAAAAAGTGAGTGCTGCAAGACCAAGATTTGAAGATCTTGTTAGAGCCATTTCAGACCATGGCAAAACTTTTGAACAATCTGATCTATGCCTAAAAATCTACTCTAATCTTCCTCAAGAATATGAGAAAGTAGCTCTTCCCATTAGAGAAGGAGCTGAATGGAGTAGTATGACCATTGAACAATACTTTGGTAAACTTGAAGCATATGAACTAGAAGGAATGATCAAAATTCAACCAGCATCCACCATATCTCAAACCCTTGCCCTTGTTGCACAAGAGCAAACCCAGAAACAACTCTCTCAATAGGACATTGACTCTCTTGTTATCAATGCTCTACAAAAACTGAACATAACTCCTAAACAAGAATCAAAGCCAATCTCTCAAGAAGACATCCCAAGTCTCATCTCCATGGCTGTCAGAAATGCCATGAAGCATCAAAAGAAAGCTTTTGATAGAAGATACAGTCCTTCACCATCCAACCCAGCTCAAGAAGTTGTTAAAAAGAACAGTGAGTGTTACAACTGTGGTAAACCAGATCACTATGCTGTAGACTGTAAAGAACCTAAGAAACCAAGAGAATACTCAAAAAGAATGACCTATTCTAAAGATGTCATTCATAGTTCTAGGTGCAATTTCTACAATTGTGTCAAGGCAAAAAATGACAAGAATAAAGAACAAGTCATGCTTGCGGACTTCTCTAGGTTTAGTGATGAAGAATTTGAATCTTCAGACTCAGATAGTGATGAAGAAGAAGCATTACTGTGTTTAGTTGCACAAGAATGTGATGAATCAGATAATGAAGAGGACCTAGAAGCCTTAGCTGCTGAAGAACTTAAAGAGGTACATAATTTTAACTCTCTTAGTATTGATGGTTTTAAAAGTTTAGTTTGCACTCTCTTAATTCAAAAGAAGAAACAGGACTCTAGCTTTGCTGCCCTCATCACAGAAAACCTTGAGCAATCAAAAACCATTGAAAAACTCAAAACCCTAAACACTAACCTTGAAACAACCATAAAGGATCTAGAAGAAAAATGTCAAAAAATTGAAAATGACATACTTAGTTCAACAGCTAAGACTGACTGTTCTAAATCCCAAGAGGATAATAAACATGAAATAAGTACCTTGAAGGAAGAAAACAATGCTTTAAAAAGAAAAATTGCTTCCTGGAGCAAATCAAGCAATACTTTATCCATGTTTCAATTCAACCAGAGAAATCCTGGGGACAGATCTGGAATAGGAGCTAAAAATCCCACACTCAAAATCTATACTCCACCCACTGGTGATAGAGCTGTTGAAACTATGATTTTACAAAGTCTCAACACACTCTCTACCAAGAAACCATCTTATCCCATTCAAACAAAGGAAGATGTGTACAAACAAAGGAGTAAAGAGAGTAAATCAAAAGGGGATTCTCCCACAATTCCTAATACTCAAGCTTCAACAAGTACTGATGATATTAAATCTCAGAAAAGGAAGCAAGAACAGGAGCCTAGACAACCTAGAAAGCCTAGACAAGCCAGAAAGCTAAGGCAAACTGGACAGCCAAGATATGCTAGACAGCAGAGGCACTCTAGGAAACCTAGACAATACTGGCAATATTCCAATGGGAAAAGCCATCAGTCACAAAACTCCTCCCCTAGATCATCTTACCACTCACAAAATCCCAGACAGCAATCTCACTTTCATCAAACAGACTACAGAAATCAAAGCCCATACAATACTGGACATCTATATAACTCCCCTCAACCCTTCATATTGACACCCTACATGATGCAAATCATGTCCTACTATAGCACCCTTAACCAATTCTTTAAAAGAAGATCAGGTGGCAAGGCTAGGGTACCAAAGAAAGTCTAATCCTTTGGACCCAAAAAGTATAAAGGGTACCATAATTTTTAATTTTGTTTTGTAGGAATCTAATAAAGGAATCTGGTACTTAGATAGTGGATGTAGCAGACATATGACTTATAACAAGGAATGGCTTCAACAGCTAACTCCAAAGAATGGTCCCAATGTTACATTTGGTGACAACTCTCAAGCAAGAGTCAAAGGATCAGGCAATCTAGTGACCAAGGAGATCATCTTTACAGATGTATCTTATGTTGAAGGCCTTAAGCACAATTTGATTAGCATAAGTCAAATTTGTGACAAAGGGTACCATGTTATCTGCACAAAGGACCAATGTCAATTCAAAGACAAGAACAACAAGGTTATTCTAACAGGAGTTAAAAAGAAGAACCTCTACTGCCTCCACCTTGAAGTTGTTCAATCCTCTTCTGCTCACTGTCTATTATCCTACAGCCAATCAGATTTGTCATGACTATGGCATAAAAGACTTGCTCACCTAAACCTCAAAACCATTTCCAAGTTATCCATCTCCAATCTTGTCAAAGGTCTTCCCAAAATTCCTTTCAAGAAAGACAAACTATGCAGAGCTTGTCAATGTGGAAAACAAAAGAAGACATCCTTTACTGCTAAAACCAGACTGGACACATCCAAACCTCTTGATCTCCTTCATATGGACCTATTTGGCCCCATTAGAACCAGATCTCTAGGTGGAAAGAGATACTCTCTTGTAGTTGTTGATGACTACACTAGATTCACTTGGATAATTCTTTTTTAATCCAAAAGTGATACTCTTCAAAACCTTACTCAGCTGTTCAAGAAAGTTCAGAACTTTAAAGGCTTATCTATCAAAAAGATAAGATCTGATCATGGAACTGAATTTGAGAACACTGGAGTTGAAAACTATTGTAACCAAATAAGGATTGATCACAACTTTTTAGCTCCAAGAACTCCTCAACAGAATGGAGTCGCAGAAAGAAAGAACAGAACCATTTGTGAAGCAGCAAGAGCAATGCTGTCAGAACACAATCTTCCTAAATACTTTTGGGGAGAAGCTGTTACTACTGCTGTTTATGTACAGAATAAAACTCTAATCAACAAGTTTTATATGAAGACCCCATATGAGTTGTGGAATGGCAAGGTTCCAACCATATCCTACTTTCATGGATTTGGAAGTAAATGTTACATTCACAACAATGGGAAGAATAACCTAGACAAATTTGATTCTAAGAGTGATGAAGGAATCTTTCTTGGCTACTCCAACACTAGCAAAGCCTACAGAGTATACAACAAGAGAATACTGGTTGTAGAAGAATCCATTCATGTTGACTTTGATAAAAACAATGATCAAAGCAATAGTGACTTATGTGACTTTGATGAAAGCATTGAAAATTCTGACAACCTTCCAGAACCTTCACCCTCAATCAACAATCCTTCTCCATCAAATGAGAACAACATTACTCTTCCCTATGTTCTACCCAAAGATACTCCCAACAGCTTACCTACTCCCAACAGCTTTCCTCTTCCCAACAGCTTAGATGAAACAGTTAGCTGTCAAATCACACCTTCCCAAATCTCCACTCAAATACCAATTCTCAATGATGACAACCTAATCATTTCCATCCCTATTCAGAAGGAAACAATCCCTGATGGCATTCCTCACTATGATATTTTCATGAGTGCCTTCATATCTCAAATGGAACCTAAAAAGATCCATGAAGCCCTTCAAGATGCAGACTGGATAGAAGCAATGGAAGAAGAACTTGAACAGTTTGAAAGGAATAAAGTATGGAAACTTGTTTCCAAACCAAGAAACCAAACTGTCATAGGTACCAGATAGGTTTTTAAAAACAAAATGAGTGAAGATGGTACTGTAGTAAGAAACAAAGCAAGACTTGTTGCTCAAGGATACAGACAAGAAGAAGGAATAGACTATGATGAAACTTTTTTCTCATGTAGCAAGACTTGAAGCCATAAGACTATTTCTAGCCTTTGCATCTTTTAAGAAGATGAAAGTATTCCAAATGGATGTCAATAGTGCATTCCTGAATGGAATACTAAATGAAAAGGTGTTTGTTGCTCAACCTCCTGGATTTGAACATCCCAAATTTCCAGACCATGTATACAAGTTGGACAAAGTCTTGTATGATCTAAAACAAGCCCCTAGAGCTTGGTATGACACTCTGTCTAAATTCCTTCTTGATAAAGGATTTACCAAAGGTCATATTGACAACACTTTATTCATTAAAAAATATGGAGATGACACCCTACTCATTTAGGTCTATGTTGATGACATTATCTTTGGATCATCAAATGAGAACCTTTGCAAAGAATTTGGAGATCTTATGCAAAAACAGTTTGAAATGAGTATGATTGGGGAGCTAACCTACTTCCTAGGTCTTCAAGTCAAACAAATGAAGGAGGGGATCTTCATTAACCAAGCCAAGTACACAAGAGACATGATCAAGAAGTTTGATATACAGAATGCCTCAACAGCAAAGACACCTCTGTCCACCACAACCAAACTTCATGTTGACACTGATGGTCAAAGTTTTGATCAAACACTTTATAGAAGCTATATAGGATCTCTCCTATATGTTACTACCTCAAGACCAAACATCATGTTCAGTGTATGTCTATGTGCAAGATTTCAAGCAAATCCCAAAGAATCTCATCTTGCTGCAGTTAAAAGGATTTTGAGATATCTAAAAAGAACTCCTGATTATGGCTTATGGTACCCTAATGAATCTCCATTTTCACTAATTGGCTTTACTGACTCAGACTATGTTGGATGCAATCTAGACAGAAAGTCAACAAGTGGTGGATGTCAATTTATTGGATCAAGAATTGTGTCCTGATCTAGTAAAAAGCAAACCTCTGTAGCAACCTCAACAGCTGAGGCTGAATATGTTGCAGCTGGTCTCTGCTGTTCCCAAATATTGTACTTAAAAGGTCAAATACAAGACTTTGGTATAAATGTCACTAATATTCCCATATTTTGTGACAATTCAAGTACAATAGCCATGACTGAGAATCCTGTTCAAAACTCTAAAACCAAACACATTGAGTTAAGACATCACTTCATTAGAGACCATGTTGAAAAAGGAAATATCAATTTAGCCAAAGTTGGTACTGAGGATAATGTCTCTGACATACTAACCAAAGCTATGGATGAAAAGATGTTTGAACTTTTGAGAGCAATGTTAGGAATGATTAACTTGCCTAAGTAAAAGGGATTAACTGAAATTTTATTTCATAAACTTTAGACTGGTACAGAGAACATGGTTAGCTGTTTACATTATTTATACAGCTAACCTAAACAGATCTCTATTCAAGGACAACAATATGATGGCATGTTTACATCATATTGCTTGGAACTAAGCCTTAACCTTACTACCCCTGTGTTGCTGGTAGCCCTCTCCTCTCAAAAACAAAAAAAAGGGTACAAAAACTTTCCCAATAGCTAACTAACCTTGGCTGTTCTCTTCTTCCTCCATCTTACAAGATTTGTTTCCAACAACAACCAGAGCCCTTGTCCTATCCATCTCCTCCTTGATATGCCCTTTCTGGTGTAGATCGCCCTCCCTCTAAATACCTCTCCAACCACACTGGATGCCTCTCCATAACTGGAGAATGATTAAGAGGTGAACCCATGGTTCTTGGCCACCACTCCTCCACAGCATCATAGGGTGGAAGATCATCCAAGGGGGAAACAAAGCTACAGGTCCCAGAAGTCTGCATACTCTCAGCAGCTATCATTGCCATGTGGGAAGAAGGACCTCCAATATTCTCTTCCTTGACTTGAACAGGACTACAACACCTCAAATACTGCCTGAACAGTTGAGTGTGAGTAGTTGTTGGTGACTGCTGGACCCCATGAAAGTTATCTCCCCTTCCCTCTAGCACTGCCATGCTAATGGTCAAAGAATCCCTTGTTACTGGGACATAATCCCTTAGCTGTTCAGCTACATGCACCTTCTTGGCCTTAACAGCTAAGATATCTTCCTGACTCATTAGCTCTCTCAAAGTAAATGGCCTCAACACATGTTTTCCCTCAACAGCTATCCTATCAATATCCTTCCCATGGACCATTAAGCCCTCATTTCTCATCAAGTCTCCAAGGGAATGAACTCTTTGGACTTCAGACTGTGCAGCATTTTCTCTGCTGCTCTCTCCCTCCCCTACTTTCATTCTTTGACTAAACAGCTTAATACTACCACCTTCTTCCACTTGTTTCTCCTTTCCCTTGCCTTTAACCTCATTCAATTGTGCCAATCTCTCTCTCTCTCTCTTTTTTCTCCAAAGCTTCCCTTTCACATTCCCAATCTCTCTTTCTCTTCTCCCTATCTCTCACCTCCCTATACTTAAAAGGGTGATCAAGAGGAAGTTGTTCAACTTCCTCATACATCTGATGATCACTCTGTATAGTATATGAAATGAACTCTCTCTCAAACCTTTCCCTTTCTGTCTGTTCTCCTACAGGGATTGAAAAGATTAGCTTCTTGGCTAATTGAGCCATTCTTTTAGGATTATACTTAGCTGCAAGTCTCCCCATGTTTCGTTAGTTTCACTGGGTTTGCCTGAACAGCTAAGCCAAAAGAAAGAGAATATGATGTGTTTTCATCAGCTGAGTTCTTATTCCTTTTTATATACAAGGAATTTATGAAAGCCCACAATAAGGTATGGTGCTAGACGTAGCTGTTAAAATTAAATTTTTGCCCAAAATATCAACTGATTTGACCACAAAATATGTACTATTGGTACAAAAACTTGGCAAAACTGAGATGTGATAGGTCAAAATTTAAGTCGAAATGTGTTATACCATACTTAGCACCTTACCTTCCTTAAATAGCCACCCGCTATTTCTGGGAATAAATGATATATCATTTAATTCCATTCTATTTACTGTTCATATAAATAGTAAAAGAGGATAACTGTCAAGTCGTCTTAACGGCTAGCTTTTAAAACCCTCGTCGCCTCGATCTTAAAATTATAACCGTTGTCCCCACCTTCTAAACCTCGATCTTTCATCTTCTCCTCTCTCTATAAAAACCAAAAAAAAAAATTCTTCGAAAATTGTTCAACCTTTCGAAATCAAAAACTCTGCTTCAAACCCTAACCTCCTCTGTTTTCAAACCCCACCTTTTCTCCTTCTTGTAAAACAAACATGTCTTCTCCTATTATTAGAGAACCTCTTGTACCCGAAGATGCTCATGGGTATTACATCGAAGAAGACTTCTTCCAAGGAGAAACAGGTCTATTTATAAAAGGCCTTCTTGAAAACAATAGATTACTCTCTTTTCTCACAGAAAAGGCCCCCATCCTTGACCATGACTGTCTCCATCTCTACAACACTGGAATAAGGAATTCTGACCACTCAATCTCTGCTATGTTTGGAGAAGAATAAATTGTCATTTCCTATCCAGATGTTAGTATCTACTTAAATCTTGAAATAAGTGAGTATTTCATAACAAATATTTGGGACCCTACCATAGATATGAACTTTGCCCCTCTCTATCGAACCTTCACAGGCCAAGCCAATTACCTAAGCCTCAAAAACCAGTCTGTTCACAAAAGACATCTCTCCAAACGACACTCTGTCCTGTGTGACATTGTCCTTACAGGAATCTGTGGCAAACGATCTTCATTTGATCAAATGAGTGTCTCAGAGTGGAAACAAGCATTGGCTCTTCTCAGAGGCGGGATCAACTGGGGTCCCATCCTCTTGGAGAACTTCAATCTGAAAAACTACCCTTCCACCATCAAAGGAATAAAAAAGGCTGGACAACCTAACCTCTTCAGGTTCATGACCCTTGTTCTTCTTCAAAAATTTCGTGAGGTGGTCCCTTACTGGAACTTACAAAATGAATGGTACCTCTGCTGTGATGCAAGCAACACAAAGAAGTTTGATAAGAAGACCTCCAATCTCAAAAGAAAAAGGGGCTAGCAGATGAGGGGGAACCAAGTAATCAACAGCCAACAGCTGAGGGGGAACAACATCAAGGACCTCAAATCATTGAGTTGTCCTCTGATTCTACCTCATACTTTGACTAGAACACTTGTATAGGTGCCTAGGTCATAGCTGCTAGAAATATGTTTTCCCCTATTCCCTAGCTTACTTATGTTTGAACAGGTTTCTCTCTAATCGTCTTCCTATTAACTCTTTTATCAAAATTAGTACCTTACTTGAATAGGCCTAAAGTCTATTGGTTTGTTGTCTCTGTTTTGAATAGCTGTTCAGAACATCCCTTTTATTCTTTCTATTATGTCTTTCAATTCATTGTGTATTATCAGTTTGTTTGCCTAGAAATATTATCAAGAAGATTTTCTCTTCATTGGTGCTTCTATTTCCTTAGCACTTATCCATGCAGGTACATAATCAAAAACCTTATTTATTTACCAAAAAGGGGGAAATTGTTAGTACCTCACTATGTTTAACTTACAATTAATCATAGTAAAAATGTTTTGATAAATAAATAATCAATCCATTGATTATATGATGTATACAAAAGACCTGAGCACAGGCAGCCCATCACAAAAGCTCAAACAACTAAGCTATCCGGTTAGTTGTTCAAAGTCAACAGTCAAAACACTTCATGATCTACCTACCATTTACACATTCAACAAACTGAAGAACTACCTATTTCAAACTCCCTCAACCTCAAATGAATTATCAAGATGCTAAATTCAATCAAGCTTCAATAGCTAAGACCCTACAAACCCAACAGCTAAGCTCCTCTGTCTCAACTGCTGAGACTGTCCTTCTTCAACAGCTTTCTCCACGTCATCAGACTCTTGAAGAATGATTATTCTAAATATTAACAAACTTTAGAATAACTCTATTGAAGCTTGATCAAGTGTGAATACACCTTCCCCTTAACTTGACAACCTGCATTCAAGAGGAACAACATATTAGTCAACCCGGTCAAAGACAAGCCATTAGTCCTCTGTACCTTTGTTCCCCAACGGCTACCCTTGTACCCTTGTCCCCCAACGGCTATATGGCCTCCCCTATATAAAGGTGTATACTGGCATGTTGTCAAGTGACCCTTTTTAACCCTTAAACCCATTTTTACAACCTCACTCCCTTTTGAGTCTCCCTGCATTCTCAATCTGCAGATCTAAATATTTGCATAATCCCCTGCAAATATTGTGCCCCTTGTGCACCCAGTTACAACCCACACCAAGCCTAAGCTTTCAGCCAAGCTTAACCTTTTATTTTAATCTCTTGTAATTTTTCTTTTCTTTTTATAGCCTTAGTCAAAAGACTTCCTTAACTGTAGTGACAGTTAAGAAGAGGGGGTTCGAGGAACTTGCCGTTATCATTCATTGTAAGCTTATTAAGTAAGTGGATATTATAGTGGATTGATCTCACTGTTGACTACAGTGGGGGTGGATGTAAGAGAAGTGTTTGCCTCTGAACCACTTTAAAAACTCCTTGTGTATTTTCTTCTCTAATCTCTACACTTACACACACTACACCTTGTCTATTTCATTTATTATTTTATTAATTCTCCGCTGCATAATTACTTTATCTCTCAACAGCTAACCACCCAAACTGTTAGTTGTTCATCTTTAACATTTTTATTCTTTAACTAAAACAGGACCTTTCAGTTTCTTTTTTCGCCAGATCAGACCTTGACTTGTAAACAACTCTCCAGTTAAGGCCTTTTTAACAAAATTCGTTAAAAAGTCACTTAAAAAACATGTGTCATGCATGTGACTAACAAAATTGGGTAGTTTGAAGTTTAAATTTCTTTTAAAGGGGTAAATGAAAATTCCAAACTTAATAAGGATAAAAATTAAAATAATTATTAAAATATTATATAAAAGGGTTTTGAAAATTATTTTCAAAAAATTAAATGAAAAATAAAGAAAATTAAATAATCAAATTTTAAAACAAAATAAAGTAATTATCACTATTTACAAAAAAATTAACGAATGATAAAAAAAATTATTAGGTAACCAATTTTTTGTTCAAATTTATTTTATTTTTACCAATTTTTATGAATAGTAATATATTTATTGTTAGTTAATTTGAAAATGATAGTGTTTTAATAAGTTATAAGTAATAAAATTGGATTTAGTTAAAAAGGAAAAAAAAAAAACAAAAATGAAAGAGAAAATCCCAACCCAAGTCCCCAACCCAACTCCCCATTCCCGTTGACCGCATTCACACCACCACCATTCTTTCCGACTCCATCCTCCTAACAAATCCGTCGCCGGCGACTCCTCCCATAAAATCCGTTGCCGGTGACTCCTCCAGAAAACTCACAAATCATCAATCAACCGTGAAGAGTATGAAAATACTCTATCTTGTTTAAATATTTGTGATTCTGATTTTCAAGTAAATTAGTTATTTAGATTGTGTATATTTTTTTATTTATAATTAGTTGTGTATATTTAGGATTTACTTCACTAACATATTAATGGTTATCTTTGAAAGTTGTTATGAATTTTAGGAGTGTATTTCAGGTGGACTCTCACAAGGAAAGAATGATTGGTTGATTGAAGATCTAGTGTCATTGAAGAAGCGGCCAAGGGATATTATAAATACACAACGTCAAACTTCCCCCTGGTCTCACGGATTCTGAGATTCAGAGAGTGTCATTTTCGTTTGTGAAAGAGTCCTTGTATTCGTGAAGTTCTTGTTCATCAAGACTTCAAGGTGTTTGAGTGTTTTCATTTATTCCAGAGATCTAGAATAGTTTGATATTTTAATTGTTTTTGTTTCTTTCATCCTTTTCTACTCTGAAAGAGTTTTAGTAATGAAGGTTTTTTCAGCAAATAATTTCTTGCTGAAGTGTTTAAACAGTTTGTTTATTTATTCTGTTGCATTTCTGTGTTAATTGACAAGACAATTGTCTTGACACTTGTGAGCATAACTGTACTCACAAGTGGTTGTTTTTCTGGACTGTCCTAGCTGCATATTTCTTTTAATTGGCAACAGAGCCTGGTCTCGACATACTGATATCGATCTTTGAAAGTAGCCATTATGGACTGTACTCATATTCGTAATAAGCCACATACACTAGATGGTTCAAACTATACCATTTGGAAGGCAAAGATGATCATGTACATTAAAAACATAGATCATCGTGCTTGGGTCAGTATTCTTGTGGGATATACATCCCCTACTATGGAAGTAGTTGATCCAAAAGCAAAAGCTCCTGAAACTAGTGAGAAGAAAAAGGAAAAAAAAAATGTCCTAAAACCTGAGCAAGATTGAAACACGGAAGAAATTGCCCTTGCAAACTACAATGCAAAGGCAATGGCTGCCATATCTGATCATGTTGATCAGAATTTGTATCGGTTATTTTCTAACCATACCGTGGCCAAAACTGCTTGGGATATTTTACAACTCCATTGTGAAGGGTCTGATAGTGTCAAACAAACAAAATTGAGAAGATTAATGACAGATTTTGAAAATTTAAGAATAGGAGAAAATGAAACTATTCAAGAAACTGAAGTTCAGGCAAGCCGCCACAGAGCTTATTGTTCCCAACAACCGATATGGCTGTAGCATTTGTGAAAACCCCAATCATTGGTAGTTTACCCTCAAAGTCGTTGAATGACAAATTAAGATTCTTTAAGGCAAGTTTCTCCAAGAATCTTGGAATTTGTCCAGAAAAGTTATTACGGGAAATATCAAGGTACTGGATCCCAGCTAATGAACCAAATGATGGAGGTATCAAACCTTGAAATAAGTTCCCCTCCAGGAATAGATACTCTAGGCTAGTGTACCCACCTATGCTACTGGGGACTTCACCGCCCAACTCGTTCTCAGACAAATCCAGCTCCATCAATTTATGAACCTGTCCAATTTCTTTCAGGAGTGATCCAGACAAGTGGTTATGAGCAAGATTTAGTGATATTGAAAGAGATGAAAGTCTAAAAGTTCTCCAGGTATGCTACCAGAAAGGTTATTCAATGAAATGTTCAGTGTAATCAAATTTCGACATTTCCCAAAAGTTCTAGGTATTCTAACCTCTAAGCGGTTGTTTTGTAAGTAGATTTCATTCAAGAGTGACATATTCCCAATAGATTCTGGAATATTTCCATTCAAACTATTTTCCTCTAGGTACAATCGTTGTAGATTTCGGAGATTGCCAAGGTTGCTAGGAATTGTGCTTGTGAATTGATTATTAGCCAGTGATAATGCCTCTAGACTAACTAGATTCATCATTGATGGAGGAATGGATCCATTTAGGAAGTTGTGATCGAGTCCTAGATTTGAAAGTTGAGTAGAGAGATTGGCCACACAATTGGTATCTGCCCTTTTAATTGGTTGACATCAAAGGCGAATATTTGTAAATAACTACAGTTCACCAAAGAGGCTATAAAATTTAATTCATCAGGTTCCCCGCTTCCTAAAACATTGTTGAACAGACCTACTATTCAGAGGTTTCGCATCATTCCAAAATCAATTGTTATTTTACCATGGAAATGGTTCTCTCCGAGGTGGATGTATGTCAATTTTGAACAATTAGAAATAGAGAGTGGAAGGAGTCCCGTAAATTGGTTGCCATCTACTGATCCTCCTCTTCGGACGCGCACGGTTAGCTGTCTTCTTCGGGCAACATCTAGGTTCTCCTTACCTGAGATTTTTCTGGCAGTTCAAAAGGACTCTCTCACCTTTGAGCCGCGCACTTTCAAGCAGGCTTCTCGTTTCCCTCATTGGAAAGCCGCGATACAAGTGGAAATTGCTGCATTGCATAAAAACCAAACTTGGTCTTTGGTTCCGTCTCATCCTTCCATGAATCTTGTAGGCTGTCATTGGATTTATAAGGTGAAACGTAAGGCTGATGGTTTGATTGAATGTTAAGCACGGCTTGTGGCTCAGGGGTTTACACAACAAGCCGGCCTTGACTATGATGAAACGTTTAGTCCGGTGGTCAAAGCATCCACTATTCGTACTATGCTAGTTGTTGCTCATTCTCGGCACTGGGATATCAAACAGCTAGATGTACGTAATGCCTTTCTTAATGGTGTTTTACATGAGGAAGTCTATATGAAGCAACCACCGGGCTTTCTGGATTCTCAGTCCCCTACTCATGTCTGTAAGCTTCAAAAGGCACTCTATGGGCTTAAGCAGTCTCCCCGTGCATGGTTTCGGCGTCATCACACATTTCTTCTCCAACATGGGTTTCTCAATAGCCGGTCTGATTCTTCTCTATTCATCCGACACTCCCATAGTTCCACCACAGTCATCCTTATCTACGTTGATGACATCATAATCACCGGGTCTTCTTCTGTGGACATTACACCCATCATTGACAACATCTGTTCCACTTTTGATAGTAGGGTTTTGGGTGATCTCAGTTTTTTTCTTGGCATAGAAGCAACTCGGACGCCCACTACCATGCACCTGAAACACACTCGGTATGCTCTCGATCTTCTGGATAGGTTTAAAATGTCGGATTGCAAACCTATGCCATGTAATGATGGGGACTCTCTCTCTGATGCCACAGAATTTTGAAGCTTAGTGGGGGACCTTCAGTATCTTACTCTGACTCATCCTGATATTGCCTTCTCGGTTAATCAGGTTTGTCAGGTTATGCACCAACCCCGTACTACTCATCTTGTGGAAGTCAAACGCATTCTTCGGTTGTTAAAGGCACTGTTGATTTGGGTATCATATTTCAGGCTTCATCCGATTTCACACTATGCGCCTATTCCGACTCTGACTAGGATGGGGATCCCGATGATCGTCGGTCTACTACCGGTGCATGTGTGTTTATTGGTCCAAACTTGGTGTCTTGGACCGCCAAGAAAAAGACAACGGTCTCTAGATCGAGCAGTGAGGCGGAGTATCGTGCTATTGCTACTACTACGCCTGAACTTAGATGGTTTTCTTTTCTGTTTCGAGAACTTCGGATTCCACCTCCTTTGTTGTTTTGTGATAACATGTATGCCATTCATATGGCGCGCAATCCCGTATTCCATGCGCGCACACGTCATTTCGACATTTTTATCATTTCATACGAGAGCTAGTTACTCGTGGCTTTCTCTGCCTTAAATTTGTGACCTCCGAAGATCAGCTCGCGGATTTGTTCACCAAAGGTTTGCCCAAACCTCGTTTTCAGTCTTTATGTACCAAGCTTCACCTCCCTTATGGTCGTCTAGCTTGAGGGGCGTATTAGCCGAGTTATATAGACTGTCCATATCTTTGTATATATCTCATGGAATAAGTTATACTTGGATAGTTATTGTATATATGGAGATAATATTTTAGTTTAGGTAGGATTCAATCCCTTCTTAATATGTAGCCTATCAACCGTGTATATAGTGTTGTATGTGGGATCATTTTAATAACAGGAAAATTCTCCAGCCTTCTCTTTTCTCTTGAATGCTTTCTCTTTTGTAGTCTTTCAGGTAAGCCTGGTATTGGCGTTTACAAGTTTAAGCTTGTACGAATAGAAGATCAACCTGAACTGGGTAGTCTGTTTTTCATGTGAAGGCCACGAATGGGAATTGAGTTTGTTTGGAGATATCTGGAGTGGAGTTGCACAAAATATAGGGCAGCAATAGAACAAGGAACAGATGCATATGGAACTAGGACGGAAACAGAACTAGATACAGAATAACTTGGAGAATGCAGCTGAAGTATTACTTTTGGAGAATGCAGCAAGTATTGATTCATAGTTCATGGATTTGTAGCCTTGACGCTTGAGGACAAGGGGCAGTCTACTCCTTTATGGTTTTGATTTTTGCAAAGATTTACACATATTGCAACACAGGTCCTTGTTGTAGCTATAGGCAGGGGGCCAAATGGCGATTCAATTTTTGTACATGCACACAAGGCCAGATCTCAGTAGAAATTTGGTTCATAAGTGCCATCATAATATAACTTTCCTCATAATTTAGTTCGGTAAAAGAGCGTTAGAATAAAAAAAAAACCCACGATAACATTATTCTTTTTTGTCAAGTACGAATAAACTAGAGCAAAATAAGAAAGGGGCGAGTGACAAAGGTGCCCATACTTTCTGCCCTAAGAGTTTTATACTTAGATAGATTACAACTTAAGACACAAAATAAACCCATGATACCAAATAAAATTGACCATATACTACGTTTGTTTTCCTTTGCTGCTGCCACCTCATAAGTTGTCATGACGGCCACAAAAGTGCTTCCGATACTCTTTTTGTAGCTCACCTGAAACATAATCACCGAATTATATTTATTTATTTAGGGAAAATAAGGACATGTACAACAATTAAGAAACTGAATCTGAATTCAAAGAAGCAATTCAATTCCCGAAATAGAAAAGGCATATTGCAATGGAGTTTTACACGTAGAAACTTAATCATGTAGTAAACAGCAATGCTACCCGAATTGAAGCTCAGTGAACCTAAAGTAGGAAGATATCAAACAATAAACAATTGCTTGTACCTTTCTTGGGTCCGGTTCAAGCTCATATATTTTCAGATTCTACACTTCAGATTACCCAATAAAAGATACTCCCATTCACTTCTTTACCAATGATTAGGTACAACCAAGATCTATTTGAATGGAAGAAGCAACAGATAAAAGGAATTACATTTTGACACAATTAATCTATATTCTTATGAATCAGACTTAACCGCCACTAAAACTGAGATGTATCAGATTTCAATAAAGAAAATTTAAACTGCAATGCCTTCTTACCTCACCGCTGTGATTTCATGCTGCAAAATAATGTTGGTAATGCGCTCCAACTCACCAACAACCTCTGATATGTTCTTTCTGTCACGTGCTGACTCCACAGAACATGCAATTCCAATCTTGACATGTAATACCCAAAATTTTCCTTAAATTATTTTATTTTTGGGATTCTTTTAATTATTTGGGCCAAGTCATTAATGATAAGTTTTGGGCTTAAGATTATTGGGTCAAAATAGAAAAGCCCAAGTCTTTATTTAAGAGAAGAAAGAATCCTTTTTGGGTTAGAAGTTAAAAACCCTTTTAATATAAAACCCCTCTCTAAAATCTCTAGCTTATTATTATTAAACACAAAAGAGGAGAGAACGGGAAAGAGAGAAAGAGGAAGAACCGCAGAGAGAGAGAACGGCTGGGAGAAAGAGAGAAGCGGGGGAGAAAAGAGGAACCCGATCGTTCATCAAAGGTACTCCTAATCGCCTAATCGTTCCTCTTTTGTTAAACCTTGGGAATAAAGATTGAAGGAACCCTAAGTATAATAGTTGATAATTTAGGGTTACATGAATTGAGTTATTAAGGAAGAACAACGAATTGTGTTGGTGTGTCTATGCGTGTGTGTTACTGTGTGTGTGTTTGGGTGTTGTAGTGTGTGTGTGTGTGTGTGTGTGTGTGTGTGTGTGTCGGGATGTGTGTGTGTGTTGCTGTGTGTAAACAGTGTGTGTGTGTGTGTAAACAGTGTGTGTGTGTGTGTGCGTGTGTTTGAGTATGTGAACAGTGTCCGTGAATAGTGTTCCGTGAATAGTAAATAATCTGTGAATAGTGAATTAAGCTGTGAATAGTGAATTTACAAGCTGTGAATAGTGTTTTAATGGGATTAAATAATCCTAAGACTTGTGAATTGAGAATAGAAACAATGAAACCCAAGGGGTATTTTGGTAAACCTAAAAGGGTATTTTGGGAATAAAGTATAATAGGTAGTACAAACCCTAGTATGAATAGTAACCAAAAGGAGTTAAAGAGAATGACTCATAAGGTTAACAAGGTAAAATAAAGTATAATGGGGATGGAGAATTAAGTAATTCATGTCCCTAAGAAAATATTATTTGCATGTGTGTAGATTGTGCACGTGGCATTGCAAAGGAAAATAACGCGAGCTACGGTAAGGGATTACGTTCCTAAGTATTTTGAGATATCATCCTTTTGAAATAGGATTCTCTTAATTTCTTTCTAAGTCTAGCTACCCAGTGGCCGGTAGTATTTGAACTCTATGACATGAAACGTCTTTTGAATGATCTTACCCTTGATGTGTATTGTTCAATGGGTATCTAAAGTGAATTGGAATTGCCTTATGTGTTCTTGTACCTTGAACACTTAAATGAATATTGTTGTATCTAATTGAAACAGGTGCAGTAGCTTTGTCTGATTGAAAAGGGCTTAGCAGGATTTAGTCTGATTGAAAAGGACTAAAATTAACGATCTAGTTTGATTGAAAAGAACTTAGACTTTTAAATTGCTACTTGATAAAGTAGTTTGATTATCATGATATATCATAATAAGGGAGCACCCTGAAAAGGTGTAAGGTCTCTTATTCTCTTAACACCCTGAAAAAGTGTAAGGTCTCTTATTCTCTTAACACCCTGAAAAGGTGTTTGAAACTCTGGAATTGACGGACTTGTGATAGTGCCATAACTTCTTAAATGGTGTAACTGTATTTCGAATATGTACAGTTAAGTTTATTGATAAGTAGCCTTTCATTGGAATATTGTTTGGCTCCGTTCTTTCGGTCATCTCTTCTTAGTACCCGGAGAGATCCCGTATGAACTTACTGAGCATTGTTCGCTCACCCCTTTCTTATATTATTTTCCCCAGGTAAAGAGTAGAGAGAGGGATTGGATCGCAAGGGTGGACAGTCTGTGATTCAATTGAAGAGTTCTAAGACATTGTTTTATTTTATGTTGGAGCTAGTGTGTTGTACTAGCCGTTAAAGTTTGAATTATAGTTACGCTTCCGCATTATATTGAATTATGGTTAGATATAATAGCCTTTACAAGTGAACGTTGGATTTGAATGGTGTTTAACGTTTGGGATTTTCCTAGTTTATGGAATTTATTTATTATGTGAAAGTTTGGGTTGTTACAGTTGGTATCAGAGCTACGGGATTAGAGCTTCAAAGGGATAGGAACTCTGATATTGAATAGGTTTGATTTGAGCGTTTTAGGAAGACTAAGATTGCTTGAAGTCAAACTAGTTAATTATGGAAACTTACTACTTTAGGAAATAACCTAAGATAAGAATTCCTCGAGAGATATGAGGAATATAAGTGAACACTTTGGGAGTGAAACTTGAAGGGATACACTAGAATGTCATTCTTTTAATTTGCTTATGCAATTGATGATTATAGTCATATACCTTTAAGTATGTGGTACTGATAATGGTTATGTCTTGAATTGGACGGACTTAGAAGAAACCAGAAGATGAAATTGAAGCAAAGAACAATTAAGAAAAAGAGTGATTCAGATGTATGCACTCAAGATTCAGAAGTTAACTAAAGACTTAGATGTTGAAAAGAAAAGAGTAAGCTTTACACTAGAGAAGTGAATGCGAGATATGAAGGCATTGCTAAGCACTCGTAAAGAGTTAGAAGAAGTCAAAGAGACTATGACTCCGAATGAAAAGTACTATCATGAAACCCGAGAGCAAGCGTACCAGTGGTACTACGAATTGAAATGCTTAATGGAAGAATTAGCTAGGGAGTCAGAACCAAAAACCCCCGTAGGCAATGAAGAACCAAAGGAAGATAATTTGGTAGCTGGAAAAGAGATCTAGGAAGTAGAAATTAACCTTGGGGACAATGAAGCTACCCCAATTGTAATTGATGATGATGAACCACCAATGGTACCAGTTCGTAGGTCCAGAGGTAGACCAAGAGGCTCTAAGAAGACTCTAAAGGTGCGAAGTGGAAGACCTAGGGGAAGGCCTAGGAAGGTGTTGTTCCATGATTGAAAAGTGGAACATAGAATTTATTTCATTCTTAGCATTGATAGTTATTTCTAGTTAGAGAAAATACTAGAATTTTTGTTTTATTTACTTTTATTCCAAGAAGATCCTCGTAATAAAAGTTTATGAATTATTCTAAGCAAATGGCTTTGTTTAGTGTTTCGTTCTTAAATGTTAAAGCGTGTGAGCTAGTCTAGAACACGAAAGTATGGGTCAAGTGAAAAGACCATGAGTATAATTGGCTTATTAAAACGGCCAAGTGAAATTAGTTTTGGTCTAGTGAGATGATCGAAACAAGAATAAAGTGACCTATTGAAACGGTCAAGTATAAGAGTATTTGGCTTATTGAAACGGCCAAGTGAAATTAGTTTTAGTCTAGTGAAATGATCGAAACAAGAATAAAATGACCTATTGAAACGGTCAAGAGTAAAAGTAATTGACTTATTGAAACGGTCAAGTGTGAACGATAGTAGGTCTAGTGAACTGACCTATGATTAATAAGTAAAGTCTAGTGAAATGACTTCCCTAAGGAAAAAAAATTGGTCTATTGAAACGACCAGAGATCTAGTAAACCGATCTTTTGTAAAAGTTACGTCTTTTGGGGACGGCCTATTTATGTGAAAGTATTAAGTATAGTACAATGCTTGTGTTGGCATAATTAATAGTGTTAAATGTGCGAGTTAACCTGGAATAAGTAAGAATGGTCTATTGAAACGACCAATAAAAGTGATAATGATCTATTGAAATGACCAATAAGTCTAGAAAAGTTGACTAATGAAGATAGCTTTGGTCTATTGAAACGATCAGTGGTCTAGTGAATGACCTATAAATTGAATGCTAGTTTGTAGAGACGATCTATAGTATGAGAGTGTGTGAAAACGTCTCGTATTCATGATACTAATGATTGTATCATATTATCCGGCAAGTGTTCGAAACGCCAAGAGTGGCTGAGTTTATGATGCTAACTAAAGGTAGTATGACAGTGGACGACTATGGTGCTAGATTCACCGAATTGTTAGAATTTGCCCAATGTTATTCGATGATGAAGCGCAAAAGGCTCGAGAATTTGAAGCTGGTTTGAGCGACCGAATCCGATAGAGAATCACTCCATTAATGCTACCAACCTATGATCGAGTGTTGGATAGGGCAAGGATAGTGGAGAAAGAATCAGATAGTTATCGCAGGAAGCGAGAAGAGAAGAAGAGTCAACTGAGAAAGAGTCGACTGAATCTAAAGGATGGGAATAATAAGCGAAAGGCTGCTGATGACCGTGAGAAGGACGGTACTGCAAGTAAGTACCAGAGTAAGGGTCATGGAAACCAAAAGGATGGTAAGAAGAACGATGCCAAAGGGCAAGGTTATGATGAGAAGTGCCAAATGATTGCTTGGATAAGAATATAAATTTAATTCCTGGGGCGTTAGAGAATTCTTTAGTTATGGATATTAAAATTAGAGAATCGATCCCTATTACGTCTAAATCTAGGAAGTGTCCTTTGAAATTGGACGAGAAAGAACTTGAAGTTGATCTCATTAGTTTAGGACATCGAAGAATTTGATGTAATCTTGGGAATTGACTAGTTGGCTGCATACCATGCCCATGTCGATTGTTTTAAGAAGGAAGTCCCCTTCATATTGTTATCTGGAGAAGAGTGCTGTTTTCAAGTGACGAAACCTAGAAGCCGATCGGGCCTTATATCGGTAATGAAGGCGCGTAAGCTATTAAGAAAAGGGTGTGAAGGATTTCTGGAATATGTGAGTACTACGGACCAGAAGGAAGTAACTATAGAATCACTTTCTATGATTAGAGATTTCAAGGACGTGTTTCGTGAGGATTTATCGGGAATACCTGTATAAAGAGAAGTAGAATTTTCAATCGATTTGGTACCGGAGACTTCACCAATATCGAAGGCACCGTATAGAATGGCTCCGGCAGGATTGATGGAATTGAAGGAGCAACTACAAGAGTTGTTAGATAAGGGTTTGATTAAACTGAGTGTATCACCATGGGGTGCACCGGTATTGTTTGTGAAGAAGAAGGATGGGTCGATGAGGTTATGTATCGACTATCGTGAATTGAACCGCGTGACGGTGAGGAATCAATACCCGTTGCCAAGAATAGATGATTTGTTTGATTAACTTCGTGGAGCGTATTATTTCTTGGAGATAGACTTGAGGTCTGGTTATCATCATGAGTTGTGGTAATGCCGTTTGGGTTGACTAATGCACCGGCAGCGTTTATGGAACTGTAGATACCCCGGGGAACCGCGGCTTGGCTAGAGCCGTGAATTACCTAAGATGTCTACTTGATTTTAAGAGTCGCCACCTATGTTTTAGAGGAACATAAGAAAAACCTAAAAAGAGCCAATTTTATATACAAAACCAGAGATTCGGGAAAAGATGGGTTCGGGGGTTAGGTGACAGAGTGGGAAGTACTTAAACACCCACTCCGCCCCGCTTACGCAGGTCTTGCTACTTTTGGTGTTCTAATGCTAAATGTCCTTCAATTTAATGATAAGAGAAATGTGCTAACAATTATAATAAAAGAAAGGAGAAATTTATAGAGGAAAAATAAAGGAGAATTGCTTATTTATTGATTTATACTAAAGATTACATGTCGAATTATCGCTAGGTAATTACATTAAGAAATGAGAATGTAAATTAAAGTGGAATTAAAATGTTGGGATGTAACATTGACCAAACTTCAATAGTGAAGTGGCCTTTTGGTTGTATCCCTTTTTATAGAGATTGCATACATTGACTAGACATGAATAAAATAAGAAGAAGAAAAAGGGAAGTTGTACCTTAAGAAGAAGGACTTTAAACCTTGACTTGAAGATGGTGTTATTGTAGAGAAAATATTGTGCAACACTTTGTGTAGAGTCTTGTTGTTAAGAACTCTTGTTGGGAGAATTTGTGTATAGTGTAGTTTGTGAATCAAAGTTCAGGTCCTTTTCCAAGGTAGGAGATGATGATTTTTATAGGTAAAATTAGGAGGGAAAGGTTGGAGGGAAATTGGTCAATCCATGTGAAATGGAATTGACCAATCAAGAAAAAGATAAATAAAAGAATTAATGAAAGAAATAAATAAAAGAAAATCAAATAATAATAAAATGAAATATTTTGTTTTTATGAAGAATGGCTAGAATAAAGGATTTGGGAGTTATGAAATAAGGGGAATGAATGTGGATGTAAAAAGGAGATGTTTGTGATCAAGAAGAGATTTTCTAAATAAGAAAAGGGAGGGAAAAAATGGTGCTATCCGTTACTGTTACTGCCAAAATGGGAAGCGCGCGGGTCCGGCCTATTGGACCAAACGCGCGCGCGCCCCATGACTATTACGGGAGGCGCCCGGGGGTGAGAACGGGAACGCGCCCGGGGAATGACTATTACGAAGAATGACAGAATGACTCTAAAAGTTAACTTGTTATGCAGTTTAGTCCAAAACTAACGGAATCAGTTAGGAACTTAACGGAAGTAACAGAAATTAACAAAAACAAGTTAAATAAAAATACTATGTATGCAATCGGGGTGAGAGGTCCAAAGCGGGGTGTCTACAGAGCCCCTCGGCGACGTGGATTGCGAAGCAAAACGCGTCGACGAAAGAAAGACAACCGCCGGGGACATCGACAAGAGAAAACAAAGACTCGATAAAGCAGGAATTTGAAATTACAAAGGATAGGAGTGCGCTCCCTGTGTGAGCGGCTTTCGCGGATGGAAAGGGTGTGGTGGCTTGAGGCGGCCCACCACGGCCACAAAATTTTTAAAAAGGTGTGGTGGCTTGAGGCGGCCCACCACGGCCACAAAATTTTTTAAAAAATGTGTGGTGGCTTGAGGCGGCCCACCACGGCCACAAAATTTTAAAAAGGTGTGGTGGCTTGAGGCGGCCCACCGCGGCCACAAAAATTTAAAAAGGTATGGTGGCTTGAGGCGGCCCACCGCGGCCACAAAATCTTAAAAAGGTGTGGTGGCTTGAGGCGGCCCACCACGGCCACAAAATTTTAAAAAGGTGTGGTGGCTTGAGGCGGCCCACCACGGCCACAAAATTTTTAAAAAAGGTGTGGTGGCTTGAGGCGGCCCACCACGGCCACAAAAATTTAAAAAGGTGTGGTGGCTTGAGGCGGCCCACCACGGCCACAAAAATTTAAAAAGGTGTGGTGGCTTGAGGCGGTCCACCACGGCCACAAAATTTTAAAAAGGTGTGGTGGCTTGAGGCGGCCCACCACGGCTGCAATTTAAAGAAAGAGGGGAATTTTGAAATTGTGAAAGATGGGGTGCTCTCCCTGTGTGAGCGGCTTTATTGATATAGAAAAGATATGGCGGGATCCGTTTTGCTGAAGCGGGATCCGTTTGCTATGCGGGATCCGTTTGCTGAGCGGGATCCGTTTGCTGAATGCGGGATCCGTTTGCTGATGCGGGATCCGTTTGCTAATGCGGGATCCGTTTGCTAATGCGGGATCCGTTTGCTGATTGTGGGATCCGTTTGCTGATTGCGGATCCGTTTGCTGAATGCAGGATCCGTTTGCTGAAGCGGGATCCGTTTGCTGAGGCGGGATCCGTTTGCTGATGGTGGGATCCGTTTGCTAATTGCGGGATCAACGTGGACCAAATTGATGTCTAGAGCTGCAGTTGCTGTTGACTTTATCGTGGGGATGCGTGCATGGTTGACTGTGGACCATTTTCTACTGGGGATGAAGTGCCTTGAGTAACGGATGCTGTTGACTTCGTGGTGGTACCTGTTATGTGTGTGCTTGGCAGGTATATGTGTTTGTGCAAGAAGATGCATGAAGTGTGAAATGAAGAGAGAAATTGTGCTCGTGGTGCAATGTGATTTGAAACCAGTTTTGCATGAGAGAGAAGTAAAGTGATTCTGTGTGTGAAGTGATTTTTGAAAGCGGAGATTGATTGAGATGAATGTTCATACCTTTACTTACCATTGCCGCTTGATTGGGGATGGATTGCTGAAGGATGTTGATGCTTTTGCTGAAGAATGTCCATGCTTTGGATGGAGAATGATGATGTTGAATTGTTCTTGCCTTTGAAGGAGTGTCGGCGAGATGGTATTTTGATGGTGGGTTGGTCGTGCCAAAAGGCTGCCTACGTATCCCTTGAAAGGAATCAGACCAGCGTAGTTCAAGGATGATGGAGAATGCTGGAGGAAAAGCTAGGACCAAAGCAAAGTAGAGCACATACTTTTGCACATAGAAGGAGAAAAAGAAAAAAAACTTTTTTTTTTATTTAGAAAGAAAAGAATATGCACACATGTGACAAAAAGATTTTTATTTTTAGTTCGTGGGTGAACCATTTTAACCATTGTGTGTTTGCAAAGCCAACCCAAGATCAAGTCATGTTCGATCGAAGTCCGGACTGCCTCCCTTGAATGTTGTCGCCGCGGTGTCCAACGAAAATTGATGTCTAGCCCCAAGAGATTTGTCGTTTATGGGGCTTCAAAAGGACTATTGATTCCGAGATGCCAAGGGGTTGCTGACTGTAAAGCCCCTCGAATGCTGAACTTTGAGTGGCTTATGAAGCCCCAAGATGAATCAACTCTTAGCCCATTCAAATAAACTGTCTTTTGTTGTCGACGTGGGCAAGCCCCAAGAGAAGATCATTGATACCAAGCTTTGAGAGATTGCTAAGCCCCAAATGTCATGGGCTTTTTGTTTACGAGCTTGTAGATGGCGGGATGTGAAGAACTTTCGGTGTGAAGCTCCAACTTATCTAGGCATTGTATTGAGAGCAGATGCACCATTGGGTAGAACTCATGAAAGTGATCTTCTTCTTTCTCTTGCTTGGAGATGGATGGCCCTTTTTGTGGTTGATACCCAAATGGCGGAAGGTTCATGTTGAAAATGCAGTACGGTCTTCGGGAGACGTCTTATGGGAGATGGTGATGTTGTTGAAGATGATAAGGTCTTGGTGTGATAAAGTCTCGAACGGTATGTTTGCTTGAGTCTTCTTGCGTTGAGCCGACGGCGGATCTTCGGATGCAGCCTGTGATTTTGATCTTGGAGAAGGGGGTGCAGTACTTGCAGAAACATTGGGATTGGCTGTAACCCTGCTTATAGAGTTAACATATTAGCATTGCCCGCTATAACTCAGCCGGGTGAGTCTAGCATATTGAATCTTTTTCCTTTTCTCTAAGACTTCCTTCGGAATCTCGCTGTGAGTTCTAACAAGAATCATCAAATTCATTCATATCATCGGAGCCTTCATTTAAAACCAAGAGGCCTTTTGACTGGAAGTGTTGAGGGACCATTGAAGTTTGATCCCTTTCATTGAGCCATAAGACTACTCCCAAATTGCATTGCTCGGGTACCACTGCCCAAAAGCTTGTTAATTGCGAAGCCCCAATATTGCCCTTTGCTTGTATCACTGTAATCTCGTAGCCCAAAAGATTGTAGATTGCAAAGCCCCTTGAGACCTTTCGGTATAAAGCTTCAAATGTTGCTGGGGACATTGAAGTGAATTGCTTCTTGCCGAGGGAGCCTTTAAGACTTGACCGTAGCCCCTAGAGTGCCATCATTGATTGCGAGAAAGGTCCATCCTTGATTGGGGGAACGAGTACGGGCACACATGACAAGAGGGTTTTTTAAAATCCCTTTTGAGAGACTTTGAGGATAGTCTCACACATCTTTCTCGAGCATAGCACCTAGGGCTTATTGATTGTCAAATGAAGCAAAAGAAGCCCTTGTTCTTGAGTCACATAGCCCCTAGGGCGTCACCATTTGTTGAGAAAAGAAAGAGGGAACAAACATGAGAGGACATGGCAAGAGCTACTCCATTCTCGGGAGCCTTTCGGCATACTTTAGAAGCACATACTTGCAGAAGCTTTAAAAACCGAGACACATGTTATTGCTATTAGCTGCCCAAGCCAATTGACTAGCTAGGGATTATTTGTGCAACCTCGTGCCCTTTTATGATGGGCTCGTTCTCAGATGGGTCTTGGTTACCATGGGCCTTTTCATGAACCCAAAAATGCACACTGCTGGAGAATGATGCCGATAACCCAAGACAACCTTTGATGGTGCCATATCTTGTCGAGCCTTTTGCAATCCCCAAGTTGACTTGGTGGGGAATTGATTTGTTGAGGAGATCCAACGTAGAGCTCGTGTAGTTGTCTTCTTTAGAAGCCAGGGATCTCCATTTCTCTTTCCCTTCTCTCTCTCACTCTCTCATTTTTTTTTATGACGCACCCTGTTTTTTGCCTAGGCCGCCCTTTCGGGTTTTCAATCTAGCGGGCATCTCTTTTGCGTCTTTTTTTTTACTCGATTAATGAGGAAGTGTGCATTGACTATGGCTGAGGAGATAAGACATGTGATTTTGCGGTGAAGACCTCTTGTCACTAAAGATGAGTGACATTGACTCGACTAGGGAAGTGTCCCTAGTATTGACTTCATGTATGTATATTTTTTGAATGACTCACGAAGGCAAGTAAGTCATTAAGAGAGAAGAGAAGGAAAGCCCCAATTTGATTGCAAGAAATTGGGAGTATGCAGAAAGAATAGAAGCTCCTAGACTCGACAAGGAACGGAATGCGATTCCAAATCTAGGAAAGTTGTTCAATCTTGAGGTGATTAATTCATTGGCAAATGAATCGTACAAAGATGTCTTGACAAGTTCGAGATGAAGGTCGATCACCATAACGTGCTAGGGCTAAACATATCTTCTTTCTTGCATGATACCGGACCCGAAGGTTGCCTACGTTCCTCCAGTGTAGAGGCTCAGGTCACCGTAGTTCTTGTGGATTCTCCATTTGCCGTGATGAATTGTTGCTTCGTCGTGATTGTTGTCGATGTTGCTTCGTCCTTCGTTTGGTGAAATGATGTTGTTGTTGTGAACTTCTTTGAATGAAGGGGATTTTTTTTTTTTTTTTTGTGCTCTAACTTTTGCCTAGGTTGATTTAAGGATTTCAACCTAACGAGCTTTTTTTTTTTTTTATCCCCTTTTGAAAACTTTGCTTCATGATTGTTGCTCCACCTTTCTTTGTCTTGATTTTGTCATTGTTGATGTCTTCGTTGTTGATGCCGTCGTTGATGTTTAGCCCCTAGGCGTTCAAGCGATGGCCTTCATTCTAAAACGTGTTTAGACATCTTTTTATCATTTTGCCAAGAATTAAATTGAACAACTTGGAAGAGTGTATGAGGACAAGAACGACTTTAATTTGATAATTGACTCGAACATTCACACAAGTGGGACGAAAGAAAACTTTAATGCACACTTAAGAGGACTTTTGACTCTTTTTTTTTTATATCCTATTTCTAGGTAGAGAAAGAGAAACGGAGATTGTTGTTGTAGTCCCCATTGTCGTTGTAGTCTTCTTTGTGGCATGATCTCTTGTTGAGGGCCCATTTCAAATCTAAGCCCCTTCCTTGATGAGTTCTTGCATGTTGTCACTCTCTGACTGTTGTTCTTCACCCACGGTAAATTCACCATTGTCAATCGAATCTTGGATGATGTCGCGGAGGGAGAAACAATCCTCAGTGAGATGACCGCTGCATTGGTGATAGTCACACCACTTGTGGTGGGCATGGTTGCGACGTAATGGTTGTGGTTGCTTGTACCCTTGGAGAGGAGAAACTTATCCCTTGGTTTTGAGAGCTTCGTAGGCTTCGGTGATGGTCATTCCATTGAGAGGGGTATAGACACGGTCGTTGGTGGCACTTTTGTGACTTTTGAGGGGTGAGCCACTTGAGCGTGCTTTACCGTGGACCTTTGCCTTGCTGTCGGTGAGCTCTTGCAAAAGAGCCTTAAGTTTGGGCACTTCTTCCTTGTGAATTTTCCTCTCGAGATCAAGATGGTCTTGCGACAAATCATCCTTGCGGCGGGCATCCTCGACAAGTCTATCCATTTGTTCCCTCAAGGCTCTTATTATGTTGAAGAGCCTTTCGTTGGACACGGAGATGTTCTCACCCTTGTTGTTGTTGCCATTGGAAGCCATTGGACCTATTGAGAGAACACAGTTGATCTTAGGTTGGCTCCACAAACCCATTTTGAGTAAAATAATTAACCCACAAACAAAGGAAAAAGACTCAACCACATAAGAAAAATGACTCCTTTTTTTTTTTATTTACAAAAGTCGGAAGGACGTGGTCCTTTTTGGGGTTTCTAGGAAAAATAGTGGAATCGTCACACTAGTATATACACCTTCTCGCGGTCCCATATACTCATCGGATTCCACCACGCTTGTGAATCCTACATGTGTCGGGATTAAACTAAATTAATGTAGTAAAGCATACATGCGGGGACGTATTTTTATTTTCGTCCATAATAACCACTTGGGGACGGAGTTTTATTTCGTCCAAAACAACGAGTGGCATGTATGATTTGAAGACATTAGTTTAGGGAAATCTCGGCACATGGAAACCGACTTGAGTCACGGAGTGTTAGACCCTAACTAGAATTGTGTGGTTTGTGCTCGGCTAAAGAGAGGCTTAAAGGTCACCCCCGGCATGTAGTCGTGAACTACGCCACGGGCTGAGGTTTACCGCTTCGGAAGAGTAAAGGTCGAGTGGAGCTTGAAACTTCCTAGGACGGGCCTCGACGGGTTTGGGGTTGGACTTGTGCGACTCGATAGTGAGCAGTTAATAGGAATTATGTGCGCGTAGTGTGAGGTCTAACAAGTGATAAAATAATTTATTTATTTTTTTAGAAAGAAAAAACAAATAAGCACATATTTACAACTTTCGAATCACTCGTGTGACCGATAAAAATGAACAGGAAATAAAAGTTATTCTGTGCAGGCCCGGTGCCCACACACTGTCAATTCTGTTCACTGTTTGTGTTTTTGAGAAATGCCCAGAAGCGCGCGCACTCAGATGCCTACTCGGGAGGCGCGCGCGTTAGACTAAGAGAAGTAGAGGCGCCCGCGTCTGGGCAATACCTGCAAATCAGCGGGTTCAAGGGATTGCCTTGACCCTAAATTATAGAACTTTTTCCCCTGCAGTAAACGTTAGCACAGAAACATGGAATTGAAGGACAAGATGGGAGGCGGGCGATTCTGGTAATTAGGGTCGGACGCGCGCGCTTTAGGCCAAGAAGGCCAGAGGCGCGCGCTTCCTACCCTTTTTACCAGAATGCCCAGAAAATAAAATAAAAGAACACCAAAAATGAAAAACGCAAGTTTAACCCTCTATGTCCCCAGCGGAGTCGCCACTGTAGATACCCAGGGGAACCGCGGCTTGGCTAGAGCCGTGAATTACCTAAGATGTCTACTTGATTTTAAGAGTCGCCACCTATGTTTTAGAGGAACATAAGAAAAACCTAAAAAGAGCCAATTTTATATACAAAACCAGAGATTCGGGAAAAGATGGGTTCGGGGGTTAGGTGACGGAGTGGGAAGTACTTAAACACCCACTCCGCCCCGCTTACGCGGGTCTTGCTACTTTTGGTGTTCTAATGCTAAATGCCCTTCAATTTAATGATAAGAGAAATGTGCTAACAATTATAATAAAAAGAAAGGGGAAATTTATAGAGGAAAAATAAAGGAGAATTGCTTATTTATTGATTTATACTAAAGATTACATGTCGAATTATCGCTAGGTAATTACATTAAGAAATGAGAATGTAAATTAAAGTGGAATTAAAATGTTGGGATGTAACCTTGACCAAACTTCAATAGTGAAGTGGCCTTTTCGTTGTATCCCTTTTTATGGAGATTGCATATATTGACTAGACATGAATAAAATAAGAAGAAGAAAAAGGGAAGTTGTACCTTAAGAAAAAGGACTTTAAACCTTGACTTGAAGATGGTGTTATTGTAGAGAAAATGTTGTGCAACACTTTGTGTAGAGTCTTGTTGTTAAGAACTCTTGTTGGGAGAATTTGTGTATAGTGTAGTTTGTGAATCAAAGTTCAGGTCCTTTTCCAAGGTAGGAGATGATGATTTTTATAGGTAAAATTAGTAGGGAAAGGTTGGAGGGAAATTGGTCAATCCATGTGAAATGGAATTGACCAATCAAGAAAAAGATAAATAAAAGAATTAATGAAAGAAATAAAAGAAAATCAAATAATAATAAAATGAAATATTTTGTTTTTATGAAGAATGGCTAGAATAAAGGATTTGGGAGTTATGAAATAAGGGGGAATGAATGTGGACGTAAAAAAGAGATGTTTGTGATCAAGAAGAGATTTTCTAAATAAGAAAAGGGAGGGAAAATGGTGTTATCCGTTACTGCCAAAGTGGGAAGCACGCGGGTCCGGCCTATTAGACCAAACGCGTGCGCGCCCCATGACTATTACGGGAGGCTCCCGCGGGTGAGAATAACAGAATGACAGAATGACTCTAAAAGTTAACTCTGTTATGCAGTTTAGTCCAAAACTAACAGAATCAGTTAGGAACTTAACGGAAGTAACAGAAATTAACAAAAACAAGTTAAATAAAAAACTATGTATGCAATCGGGGTGAGAGGTCCAAAGCGGGGTGTCTACAGGAACTTATGAATATGATATTTCAGAAGTTTTTGGATAAATGCGTGATTGTATTCATTGATGATATCTTGGTGTATTCGAGGACCAAGGAAGAACATGAAGAGCATTAAGGTTAGTACTGAAGATTTTAAGAGCCAAAAGTCATATGCTAAATTCAAGAAGTGCGAATTTTGGTTGGGGAAGGTGGCATTCTTAGGACATATGGTGTCAAATGATGGAATAGCTGTGGATCCAACAAAAATAGAATCAATTGTGAACCCGGAAAGACCAACTTCGGTAAGTGAAATAAGAAGTTCTTAGGTTTGGCTGGCTACTGTAGGAGATTCGTAGAAGGTTTCTCGAAGTTGTCAGTGCCATTAACGAGGTTAACTCAAAAAGGAGCCAAGTTTGTTGGTCTGAGGAGTGCGAAAAGAGTTTTGAGGAATTGAAGCGGCGATTGGTGTCTGCACCAGTTCTTGCATTAACATCGGGAACGGATGGATTTGTGATATATAGTGATGCTTCGCTTAAAGGAATAGGCTGCGTGTTGATGCAGAACGATAAGGTTATAGCTTATGCATCTAGGCAATTAAAGAACCATGAAAAGAATTATCCAACCCATTATCTAGAGTTAGCTGCAGTGGTGTTTGCTTGGAAGATATGGAGGCACTACTTTGTATGGGGTGACATGTCAGATTTACACTGATCACATGAGCCTTAAGTATATATTCACCTAGAAAGAACTTAATATGAGACAAAGAAGATGGTTGGAGTTATTGAAAGATTATGACTGTACGATTTTGTACCACCCTGGGAAGGCCAATAAGGTGCCGGATGCACTGAGTAGGAAGAATCGTGGGACACTAGCAACGTTAATTTCTAAGGAGGAAAGCGCGTGGAACAACATTAAGATCTCTAGCATGGAGGTGCAAGTTAAGGGTTATTTGGCTCAATTGAGTGTTCGGCCGACGCTTATGGAAAGGATTAAAGAAGCACAAAGAGTGGATGAAGAACTAATGAAAATGCATGAGAGTATCGCTAAAGGGAAGGCAAAAGACTTTCGTGTGGGGGAAGACGGAATCTCGAGGTACCAATCTAGAATATGTGTGCCAGATAATGAAGATATCAAGAGGGAGATCTTAAAGGAGGCTCATTGTTCGAGATTCTCCGTACATCCTAGAAGTACGAAAATGTATAGAAACTTAAGAGAGTCGTTCTGGTGGAACAATATGAAAGGAGATATAGCCGAGTTTGTATCAAAGTGTTTGGTGTGTCAACAAGTGAAAAGTGAGAACCAGAGACCGGCAGGATTACTACAGTCATTACCTGTTCCAGAATGGAAGTGGGAGCATATAGCTATGGATTTGGTAGTAGGGTTACCAACGACATTGAAGGGTTACAATGCAATTTTGGTTATTGTGGATATACTTACGAAGTCGGCCCATTTTCTAGCAATCAAAGTGACAGATTCGTTGGAGAAATTAGCCAAGTTATATATTGATGGATTGTGAGACTGCATGGAATACCCGTTTCGTTAGTGTCCGATCGAGATGCGAGGTTTACATCGAAATTCTGGAAGAGTCTACAACAAGCATTAGGTACGGAGTTGACAATGAGTACAGCTTTTCACCCGCAGGCAGACGGACAGTCGGAAAGGACTATCCAAACTCTAGAAGACATGTTGAGAGCTACGTCGTTGGACTGGCAAGGAACATTGGACGAGCATTTGACGCTAGTAGAATTCACGTACAACAATAGTTTTCATGCTAGTATCGGAATGGTACCGTACGAGGCATTGTATGGAAGGAAGTGTAGATCACCTACTTGCTAGGACAAAGTTGGTGAGAGAAATTTAACTGGACCGAAACTTGTCCAAGTGACCGCTGATAAGGTTCAGCAGATTCGAAAGTGGTTGTTGACCGCTCAAAGTAGACAGAAGTCTTATGCCGATCGCTGAAGGTGCGATTTAGAGTTTCAGTTGGGCGATCAGGTATTCTTGAAGATTTCACCAACTAAAGGAGTTATGAGGTTCGGTATACGTGGGAAGTTAAGCCCAAGATATGTGGGACCGTTTGAGATTTTGGAGCAAGTTGGGATGGTGGCTTATAAGTTAGCTTTACCGTCTGTGTTAGCTGGAGTGCACGACATGTTTCATGTGTCGATGCTAAGGAAGTACATTCCCGATTCGAGTCATGTGATCAAGAACAAGCAACTCAGAGTTCGTGATGATTTAAGTTACGACGAGAAACCTGTAAAGATTGTAGATAGGAAAGATCAAATCCTAAGGAAAAGAGTGATTCCCTATGTGAAAGTACAATAGAGTAACCATACGGAAAGAGAAACTACGTGGGAGCTCGAGAACGAGATACGAGAGGCGTATCCCGCCCTGTTTTCTGATTAAGGTATGTTTAGTTTGGTGGACCAAACTCTTTTAAGGAGGAAAGAATGTAATACCCGAAATTTTCCTTAAATTATTTTATTTTTGGGATTCTTTTAATTATTTGGGCCAAGTCATTAATGATAAGTTTTGGGCTTAAGATTATTGGGTCAAAATAGAAAAGCCCACGTCTTTATTTAAGAGAAGAAAGAATCCTTTTTGGGTTAGAAGTTAAAAACCCTTTTAATATAAAACCCCTCTCTAAAATCCCTAGCTTATTATTATTAAACACAAAAGAAGAGAGAACGGGAAAGAGAGAAAGAGGAAGAGCCGCAGAGAGAGAGAACGGCTGGGAGAAAGAGAGAGGCGGAGGAGAGAAGAGGAACCCGATCGTTCATCAAAGGTACTCCTAATCGCCTAATCGTTCCTCTTTTGTTAAACCTTGGGAATAAAGATTGAAGGAACCCTAAGTATAATAGTTGATAATTTAGGGTTACATGAATTGAGTTATGAAGGAAGAACAATGAATTGTGAAGGTGTGTCTATGCGTGTGTGTTACTGTGTGTGTGTTTGGGTGTTGTAGTGTGTGTGTGTGTGTGTGTGTGTGTGTCGGGATGTGTGTGTGTGTGTGTTTCTGTGTGTAAACAGTGTGTGTGTATGTGTAAATAGTGTGTGTGTGTGTGTGTGTGTGTGTGCGTGTGTTTGAGTATGTGAACAGTGTCCGTGAATAGTGTTCCGTGAATAGTAAATAATCTGTGAATAGTGAATTAAGCTGTGAATAGTGAATTTACAAGCTGTGAATAGTGTTTTAATGGGATTAAAATAATCCTAAGACTTGTGAATTGAGAATAGAAACAATGAAATCCTAAGGGTATTTTGGTAAACCTAAAAGGGTATTTTGGGAATAAAGTATAATAGGTAGTACAAACCCTAGTATGAATAGTAACCTAAAGGAGTTAAAGAGAATGACTCATAAGGTTAACAAGGTAAAATAAAGTATAATGGGGACGGAGAATTTAAGTAATTCATGTCCCTAAGAAAATATTATTTGCATGTTTGTAGATTGTGCACGTGGCATTGAAAAGGAAAATAACGCGAGCTACGGTAAGGGATTACGTTCCTAAGTATTTTGAGATATCATCCTTTTGAAATAGGATTCTCTTAATTTCTTTCTAAGTCTAGCTACCCAGTGGCCGGTAGTATTTGAACTCTATGACATGAAACGTCTTTTGAATGATCTTACCCTTAATGTGTATTGTTCAATGGGTATCTAAAGTGAATTGGAATTGCCTTATGTGTTCTTGTACCTTGAACACTTAAATGAATATTGTTGTATCTAATTGAAATAGGTGCAGTAGCTTTGTCTGATTGAAAAGGACTTAGCAGGATTTAGTCTGATTGAAAATGACTAAAATTAACGGTCTAGTTTGATTGAAAAGAACTTAGACTTTTAAATTGCTACTTGATAAAGTAGTTTGATTATCATGATATATCATAATAAGGGAGCACCCTGAAAAGGTGTAAGGTCTCTTATTCTCTTAACACCCTGAAAAGGTGTAAGGCCTCTTATTCTCTTAACACCCTGAAAAGGTGTTTGAAACTCTGGAATTGACGGACTTGTGATAGTGCCACAACTTCTTAAATGGTGTAACTGTATTTCAAATATGTACAGTTAAGTTTATTGATAAGTAGCCTTTCATTGGAATATTGTTTGGCCCCGTTCTTTCGGTCATCTCTTCTTAGTACTCGGAGAGATCCCGTATGAACTTACTGAGCATTGTTCGCTCACCCCTTTCTTATATTATTTCCCCCAGGTAAAGAGTAGAGAGAGGGATTGGATCGCAAGGGAGGACAGTCCGTGATTCAATTGAAGAGTTCTAAGACATTGTTTTATTTTATGTTGGAGCTAGTGTGTTGTACTAGCCGTTAAAGTTTGAATTATAGTTACGCTTCCGCATTATATTGAATTATGGTTAGATATAATAGCCGTTACAAGTGAACGTTGGATTTGAATGGTGTTTAACGTTTGGGATTTTCCTAGTTTATGGAATTTATTTATTATGTGAAAGTTTGGGTTGTTACATGACCATTAAAACCATGCACTCCACCCTTTGTTTTGCATAACTTGGATTTTGTTTCATTTTCTTTTTCCTTGACAAGTTTGGGGTCTACAATGTCCGTGATGTAGTCTAGCAAGGTCGTTCTAGCATAGTCATGAAGGTTAAGGCCATTTTGAAACATTTAGTACCACACTATGCTTAACTCACAATTAATCATAGTAAATATGTTTTGATAAATAAATAATCAATCCATTGATTATATGATGTATACAAGACCTGAGCACAGGCAGTCCATTGATTATATGCTGTATACAAGACCTGAGCACACGCAGCCCAAGACAGAAGCTCAACAGCTAAGCTTCCCTGTTTTCCATTCAAGACAACAGTCAAGTCATTACATGATATACCTATCATCTACACATCCAACAAACTGAAGAACCACCTTTTACAGACTCCCTTATACTTACAATAATTATCAAAGTGCTAATAACTAACAAGCTTCAACAGATCAAGCCTTAAAATCCCAACAGTTAAGCTCCCCTGTCTCAACAGCTATGACTGTTCTTCACCAACAGCTGACCCCACTTCATCAGATCTTTGAAGAACGATTAATCCAATAATTCAGATCATTGGATTAACTCATATTGAAGCTTGATCAAGCCTTCATAAACCTTTCCCTTGACAGCCTGCATACAAAGGAGAAATAAAGTGTTAGTCAACCCAGTCAAAGACAAACCATTTACTTCTTTGTATTCTTGTCCCCCAACGGCTATATGCCAACCCCTATATAAAGTAGTATACTGGCATGTTATAAAGTGCCTTTCCTAATTTTTTACAACCCTTTCTCCCTTTGAAAAACCTTCAAAACTCCCCTGCATTCACACTGCAGATCTAAATATTTGCTTAAATCCCCTTCAAATATTGTGCCATCTTGCACCCAGTTACAACCCACATCCAGCCAGCTAACAGCCAAGCTATTTTGTAAACACACTTGTGATTATTTTCTTTTTTCTTTTGTTCTCGCTTTGAAAGAAGCAACCTTAATTGAAGTGTCAATTAAGTAAAGGGGGTTCAAAGGAACTTGCCTTATCAATTCTTGTAACTCCTATTGAAGAGAATATTATAGTGAATTGGTCTCACTGTTCTAACAGTGGGGGTGGATGTAAGAGAAAGTTTTGCCTCTGAACCACTTTAAAATACTGTATACACTCTTGTCTTTACACTTACACACACACTACACTTGTCCTTTCATTTATTCTTTCATTTATATTCCGCTGCACCTCTTTTATTATTATTATCTCTCAACAACTAACCTCAAACAGTTAGCTGTCCAAGTTTTAACTAATCTGTTCAATCAGTATAACAGGGCCTTTCACATATTGTCTGTGGTCTCTTCGCAGTCATCATCTCCAGCAAAATTATACCAAAACTGTAGACGTCTCCTTCTGTTGTCATCTCACTTCCAAGACCATACTCTGCAATCAAGATAGAAAAAAATAATTGTATATATATATATATATTCATCACAAAATCTGAATAAAGATAGAGTAGTTATCAAACTCATAAAACTAAAGAAATCTACTTAGAAGAGTTTTGAGTAGAGTGGTTACCAGGAGGCGCATAACCGATAGTTCCTCTTAAACCAATGGAACTGCTTTCGTTGATGATATTTGAAACTTCTACAAGAAAAAACCTTGCGAGCCCAAAATCCCCGACATGCGACCATGTCTACGTCGAGTAAAATGTTGTTGGGCTTTAAATCGCAATGTATGATGGGAATTTCACATCGGTGATGAAGGTAATCGATGGCATGAGCAACATCTGTGGCGATGTTTATTCTTTGAAAAAGGCTTAGTCCATGCAGCTCGTTTTGTGTATTCAATATCCCAGGTATTGGATATAGTAAACTCTCCAAACTCCCATTTGGCATGAACTAGTAAACTAGAGCTTTAAAATCGTTACCTTGAAAGTCAACTGAGGAGCATGCACTTATAATCTTTACAAGGTTACGATGTCGAATGTTTCTCCAGGCTTCACACTCTGCCATGAAACTCTTTGAAGCTCCTCGGAGGTCAAGGTTTAGTACCTTGACAGCAACAATTGCTCCATCCTCTTCAAGGATCCCTTTGTAGACATGGCTAAAACCACCAATACCCACCAATTTTTCTGTGGAGAACCTGTTTGTTGCCTTGAGGAGCATTTCATAAGAATACTTGGTGAATTGTTGTGCCAATACCAGGCCTGATGATAGTGTTTTGCTTCTCCTTTTGTGGCAGATGAAAATCCAATACGATGCGAAAGCCAGGCCTAATAGCAAGCAGATTATTAGAATTGTAATTATGAGTGCAATTGATATCTTTTTACTTTTATTTCCCTCGCTGGTGCTGCATTTAGTAAGATGGAGTTCAGGCAAACCACCACAAAGCCTATTGTTCCCAGCAACTGAGATGGCAGTAGCATTTGAGAAAACTCCATTCACCGGTAGTTCGCCCTCAAAGCCGTTGAATGACAAATTAAGATTTTTCAACTGCAATTTCTCCAAGAATCTTGGAATTTGTCCAGAAAAGTTATTACGACAAATATCAAGGTACTGGATGCCAGTTAAAGAACCAAAAATGATTGAGGTATCAAACCTTGAAAGAAGTTCCCCTCAAGGAAGGCTAGTGCAGCCACCTATGCTGCTAGGGACTTCACCAATCAACTTGTTATAGGACAAATCCATCTCCTCTAAATTTTGAAGCTTTCCAATTTCTAGAGGGAGTGATCCAGACAGAAGGTTACGAGCGAGATTGAATGATATTGTGAGAGATGAAAGTCCAAAAATTTCTCTTGGTATGCTTCCGCTAAGGTTATTTGATGAAATGTCCAATAGAATCAAATTTCGGCAATTTCCAAAAGTTGTAGGTACTGTACCCTCTAATCGGTTTTTTGCTAGGGATACTTCATTCAAGAGTGATAGGTTCCCAACATGTTCCGGAATATTACCAATCAAACTGTTATCATGTAGGTATAATCGTTGTAGCTTTTGGAGATTTCCAAGGTTATTAGGAATTGTGCCTGTGAATTGATTCCTTTCTAGATGTAACTCTTCTGGATTGATTAGATTCATCATAGCTGGAGGGATGGATCCATATATTGAATTGTGATCAAGTGATAGATAAAAAAGTTGAGATGAAAGATTGCCCACAAAACTTGGTATCTGCCCTCTCAATTGGTTGCCACCAAATCCCAATATATACAAATTACTGCAGTTAACCAAAGAAGCAATAAAATTCAATTCATCAGGTTCCCCGCATCCGAAAACGTTGTTGATTAAACCTTTTTTATGCGCCTATTTTACTTTGCTCATTGTTATGCTTCTATGGGCCTAATTCACTTCTAACTTATATCATTGTTTTTGTAGGATATTGCAAATTTCAGACCTGGTGAGACCCTTGTTCTCGCTGAGCTATCTTTAGAACAGATGGGTTTGGACATCATCGAGACCATTCACACTGCTGGACTCACTCCGTTATTCACACTGGACCAGCCCTTCTACTCTCCACTTCTAGTTGATGAGTTCTTCTCCACTGCCGCACTCGTTGAGTTACCAACTAATGAAGTAGGATTTGTGCGCTACAGAATTCGCGTCGTTGTACATGGTGTTGATATTACCATCTCTACTGGCTCAATCAAGCACGCAGTGAATTTCAACGCGACTGGACCTTAAAGTATAGCTGGCTAGGCCAACACTTACTCAGTCGTCGCGCAGAACATTGTTGCACGCGCCTATCTCAATATCCCAACTCTTCAGAATAACATCAAGTCTGTTGAGATTAGGGATGGTGGTGACCTATTAGCTCATATAGCGCATCTAGTGGATACGTCTATAGTGTTCAAGACGGGCAACGTGAACAGATTTACGGTGGAGCAGTGGGAGTATACTGCTGCCATTATGGGCAAGGCTAAGTTGAACTGGCCTCAGGTTCTATTCAAGACTTTGACGGAGCAGATAGATAAATACAACAAGAATAAGAGTGAAGGAAAGACAAAGTATAAAACTCACTGCTGCCTCCTCACTAAAATATTTCTAACCTACCCAGCCCTTGCAAAATTCCTTAAAGAAAACCCTGTCTATAAACTGGATGATGTACCAGTGTTTGGGAAAGACAACCTGGTCTTGAAAAGGCGTAGAAAGCGCATTGCAAAGCGCGCGCCCAGAGTCAAAGGTGCTCAGTTGGTTGATGAAGCCACTGAGTCAGATGAATCAGATGCAGATGGCTCAGAAACTGAGATTGCACCTAGCGCTGGAACTAGCGCAGGTCAGTATCGTGGCAAAGGGATTGCTACTGTTGAACATGAGGGCAGACCACCAAAGCGCCCTATAACTAAGAAAGAAGACCAAGAAGCTATCAAGAACTCGCAGGAAGCTAGCCTAGCTGAAGCGCGGAAGAAAAGAGATGAAGATTATCAGATTAAGCAGGCTGCTACATTGGCGCAGAAAGAAAGGCAAAGAGGCGCAGGATCCAGCGCTGATATACGCGCACATGCTCCCTTTTCGCCTATTCCTCCTATTGTTCGTGTGCCTCCCATAAAGACAACAAAATCTACTGCGCCTCCAAAGAAAACTACTATTGCGCCTGCACGAGTTCCAAAACTATTTCCTACTCCAATTCTTGTCCCACTCACAGCTGAACAGCAACAATTCAGAGATCAACTATCTGCTGAATTATTTGGAGATCTGAGTGAGGATCTAGTTGAGGGGAGCCAGAACCTTTAACGAAGCGCAAGTCCACTTCTGTACCCACTGCTGCTGAGCCTCAACCTACTGTACCTTCACCTATCAGGCGCCCTTCTCCTCCTGCTCCTCAACACTCTCCTGCGCCTCAATCTTTTAATGCGCCTACTCCTCCCAGTTCTGAAATGAGTATGGTGATCTCTCTGCTACAACAACTCCAACAAGGTCAAGCTAGACTTGAATCACAGTTTGAGCTTCATGCTTCAATGATAGCAAGTCAGGCAGACGAGATTGCTGCCATTAAGGGAGAGATAACGCGCATAGGCCCTGACATCAGAGGCAAACATTTTCTCACTCCTCAGTAATGGATCGATGCAATAGCTCAAATGAATGACATGTTCAAAAACACACTTGCTGGACTTCATGAGAGAATTGGAGCAGGTATCAAGCTCACAGATGGTCAAGCCTTTATTGATGCTATTAAGCAAGTTGAGACCAGCGTAGCTGCTGATATAAAGAAATTACTTGAGTTAGTTACTGGTGAAAGTGACAAGTTAGTAACTGTGATGGACAAACTCAAGGAAATCAAAGATGAGCTAGAAAATGCTCCAGGCGCGCATATGGAGTTTGCACCCTCTAATGCGCCCTCTTCTAGCGCAGGAATTGGCGCGCCTTTTAACTCTCGCTCCTTAATCTCAAAGTTAGACGTTTTGAAGGAGTTGATTGTTACCCATTTCAACGCCGCGCATTCTAGTGCTAATAGGCACGCAGAGAGAACTTCCACTGACATTCTATCCGCGCAAGCCTCTGTTGAAGCAAACCTTCAAGTCACTGGTGAAAATTTCTCACAACAGCAGGCTACTATTCAGCGCTCTATGGATGAGTACCAATCAATCAATGATGGTAACTTGCGCTATCTCAGAGATGGTGTTTCTGAGACATTCTCAAATGTCAACCGTACTCACCAACTTGCAAAACAAATTCAGCGCTTAGTGAGCGAAATCGAAGAAGGATTGAAGGACGATGATGTACCTCCCAACCCTTAGTTTTTTTTGTTTGTAAGTTGTTAGAACTTTTTGAAGTTAAAACATTTTGTTGTTAGTGATTTTAGTGCTTATATGTTTTAGCACCTTTTGATTTTGTTCTGTTGAATACTTGTAATCTGTAACTTCTACATCCTAAGTATTAATGAGAACAAAGCATCACTGTTTATCTCAAACCTTGTTCACTCAAACTTCTTGTTTGTAGAACAATGAATATATTGTCTAAAATCATATGCATCATACTTAAACTGTTTCATGTTTTTATGCATAGAATTTAAATTTTGTTTAAACACATTTCAAACCAAAACTCATACATTTTGAATGTGTTAAACTGTCATTTCTATCTTTCCATTTATAATGTGTTATCCTTATTGGAATAGATTAGAAATCTATATCGTTGACTAGTGTGTGCATTAACTTGAGACATGATTTACCAATTTCATTTATTTGGACATGTTATTATCAAGTATAATGTTTGTCCCTGATATAGTAGGTAATGTCATCAATCAAATAGGGGGAGATTGTTGGGTATGCCCACTTATATCTCAGTATTCAATGTATAGAATTGATTAGATTTGATTGATCCATCACCTAAGTTTTATTTCATGGAATTTAGACCCATATGTAAGAAGTATTTATACTTCATTTTTTAGGTAGTCCATTTGAATAGACTAGGCTTAGGAATAGGGCAAGATATCAAGATTCAAGGAAAAATCACATTATTGATTCAAGGCTCGCGCCATGCACCTATGTGCCTCATAGGCGCGCGCTATGCTACGTGCCCCATTTGGCTCATGCGCCTCTCATTGGTGTTAACTCAACACTTGGTGATTTATTGAAGACATGAAGACTTGAAGAGATTCAAACTTTGCCAATGATCCAACGGTGGATAAATAACACGTGTTCACCTAGATTTGAGGACACATGTCCACAACGGTCATATTAGTGTTATGTGTCTAACGGCTATAAAAGGACACGTGCTCCACTCAATAAGCTCCAGCACATCTGTCCTTTAACCTTATCCACAAGGGATTTCCAACGGCTAGTTTTTGGGGCTCTACTATAAATACCCCATAACTTCAACTATTTAAAGTTGCTAAGAATTTCAGAATTTCTCTCTCAAGTATTTATTGAAGATTTGAAGATTGCCTTTGAAATTCTCAGATTCCTCAAGAACATCTTCATACCTTCATACTTAGCCCAGATCCTCAAGCAAAAACACTTTAGTTTTATTGTGCTCTAAATCTCATAGATCTAAAGAGCCTTGAAACTAAGAACACACACGCACCTCTTTAAGTTTGATCACTTAGATCTTTCTTTAAGAGATACACCGGCTTTGTCTAGTATTTGTTCTTTCATAGATAATAGATCTTGAGTTAGTGTATAAGCTCAAACGTTGTAATTTGTAACACTCACTCATAATATAAGATCTCCATTAGAAATCCAAGACTAACCATCTTGGTAGAGGACGTAGATCATTTCCCGATCGAACCTCTCCAAATAGCTCGTATTAATTTCTTGTCATTTACTTTCAAGTTATTATCGTATCTCACTATTTGCTTGTTTAATCATTGTAGAATGATTGGATTGAATTGTGTTGTGTTTGTTATATCATTTGCCTTAGTTCCATCTTTCACTCATTTTGAGCCAAAATACTTAGAGTGTGTGTGCGCCCCTTTATCATCATTTGCGCCTACTTTACTTAACTAAATTCCGTTGTGCATTTCACTCATTCACTTAGGCGCATTTCATAACGCTTATTTGATAAAGTGCGCATTTGCAATTGAGTTTATCAAGGATACGAAAAGAATTTCAAAACAGCTATTCACCCCCCCCCCCCCTCTAGCTATTTTTATACCATTGTTGCCCCTTTGGGACCAACAGCTTTAACCCGCTAATTTCCATGGGTTATAACGGGTAACCTGTTTCAACCCGAATATATTATTGAGTTGGGTTGGGTTGGGTTGGGTAAATGTCGGGTTAACATGTCATTATTGGCAGGCCTACCACAACCCCTCCCCATTTTAATTTTTTCATGTTTTATTTGGAACATTACTTCAACAAACCTAGAGTAGAATAGTCAATGAATCTAGTTTAGAAGCTTGATCGATTTCACGATCATGCATTCTTGTTTTGAACTCGATTTACTCCAAATTGTGCAATTTTGTTGAAACCTAGTTAGTGGGAGAGGACCCATGTGCTTCTTTAAACATTTTATACTGATTTTATGAACCCTAATATTGTGCTAACTAACCCATCCCCACCACATAGCACAAACATAAACCCATAAAATCACTCTGAAATTGCCTCTTTCCACTTGCATTTCCCCAAATTCCTTTTGCTATTTCCCCCTCCGTCAAGTCCAATTGAAGAAACCAATTAGGTAGTTAACCTTGTGTAAATAAGAAACAATGAGATGTTATTTACCATACAGAGGAATGAGCTTACAGTGTCACCCGAGAGCCAATTTCCCATAAAAAGACGCGGGAAATGTAACGGGCTCAACTCTAGAAACAATGAAATTTAAACAAAGATAGATTTGAGGGAGCAGATGAACTAGCTCACTCAAATCAATGAAGCAATTCACCAACTCACAAAAAAAAATAGATACTTTTTTTTGGACGATTTTCTCATTTACTGGAAAACAAAATTACGAAATAGAAACAAAACTACAACTAGGATAAAACTACGAAATAACAAAATTCTTCATTCATCGACATTTCTTGAAGAAGACGAACTCTCTTTATATAGGCAACAAGCATGTGCTATTAACGTGCTCCAAGTGCAATTCACATGGCCCATGTGATTTCTGTTGTAACAGAATCACGTGTCAAGTGTCAGCTCGGATTCACGTGTTAAGTGTCATTGTTCCTACTCCAACACTCTAGCGCCTACTTTTTTCCTGCTCCTCTTGTGCTCCTATTATTATCACTCCTCTTGTGCACTCCTTTCCATTGTGCCCCCTTTTCTCCTTGCGCTCCTTTCTCTTCGCGCTCCCTCCTCTTTTGCTCGCGCTCCTTTCTTTTTCACTCGTGCTCCTTTCTGCGTGTACACCTTTCCCTCGCGCTCCTTTTATTTGTGCGCCTACAACTACATATGCTCCTATAAACAATTTATTAGAACCTTCAATTTTGCCCCTTTTCATTTGAGCTTGCCATCTTGAGCCTACCCCTTTCATTTGAGTGCACATAACTATTACTCCCATTTAAGGCACCTACCGCCACCACCATTTCACCATGCGTCTCGTCCACTCTTCCATGCGCCTCCTCCCATACTTTATGCGGCCCCTTCTTCCCAATTCTGCGCCTGTGACAGAAAACATTCAGAGCTTAAATCATTGTTTGCAGCAGATTAATTCCAAAAGCCCAATTTTTAGAGTCAGTTTTGGGATCTAAAAGGGACAAGGAAAACCTAACTTAGTTTCTCTAATTAAATATCCTTAGATTAAAAGGAATTAAAAATCCACGGCAAAGTAGGACACTAGGAACCGACCCGTCAGCTTAAAATAAAAAGAAGGTCGACTGGGGCGACACCTGCTAATTTTAAAAAATCCCTAATTCTGCCGCCTTCGTCACCGGCACTGGCTGTTCTCCGCCATGGCCGCTTTATCCTCTGACTTTCAGACCTTCCTCCTCTAATTAATCTCAGGTAATTCTATCTTTGGATAGCGAAATTCAATCTTCTGCTATGTAATTTTGTTTTTATTTTTCTCCTATTTTTTGTTGGTATTTCTTGCTGTTGCAATTATTGCTAGTTCATGATCTGAGTTCTTTGTTTTTTCGTTAGATTTTAGTAAAATTGAAAAACGTATGGTGAAAGAAATGCTCAGAGAAGAAACAAATGCGGAGGAGAAGGATCTCGTGACATCTCATCCTCGGTTATTGCCACGCGAACCATACACTTGGCTCATGATGATTACTGAAGAAGAAGAAGAGAATGATAGTGAACGACATATGTTTTATAGCATAACAGATGATAAGTTTTATGTCAGAATTGTTCCGGAGTTGCAAAATAAGTATGTTGCTTGTTGCTATGGAGGATTGTTTGTTCTGGTGGACAATTCCACGGATGATTGCTCGATTCTAAATATTTTGACTATGGAGCAATTGCAGCTTCCTCCTCTTATCATTCCTCCCGATCACAACATTTTTTTTGAAGATTGGAAATTAAGCACCGATTGTGTTATGTCATCACCCATTATGGATAGAAGCTGTCGAGTTATCTTTATCAATAGAGATTCTTCCAAGTTCTGGTCTTGCCATCTTGGCGATAGTGAATTCATTGAACGAGAATTGAAGTATAAACCTAGAATTCAGAGCGACCTTGTAAACTTTAAGGGAAAGCTTTATGCTTTGACAGCTTTTGATTTTAATTTAATCACATTTGATTTTACAGATCCTGGCCTTCATCATGAACAAGTTATTAGTGGTGAATCACTTCCACGCTTCATCTTTTTCGATTTACAAGCGAAGTTTTTTGTGGTTGGATCTTGTGAGGATCTATTGCTCATTTATATGGGCGGTACCGGTTATGATGACGAGGTTTGTGGTGTCAAAATCTTTAAAGCCGACTTTAGTATTAGAGAATGGGTGAAACTGGATACATTAGGCGATAGAACCATTCTCGTGGGTCCACGTAATAATACTTTCTCATCTCGTGCTACAGACGATGGATTGAAAGGCAATGCAATTTACTGGGTCAAAACTTCTTCCAGTTGGTGTTCGCCGGAGAGGCACCTTTACATGTATGATTTAAAAGATAAGAGCATTTCAATGTCATTGCCATTTCCTATTGCCGAAAAATACTCATCTTTATCCTGGGTGTCATTCCCTATCTCCTGCAATGAGGAGACGAAACTAGAACAAATAGATAGAAGTTATTTATTCGAAGCCTCTCCAACTGAAACAAACTTCCATGTGCAAAGCGGAAAGGTCACGATAAAAAGCACGAAATTACTAATTGAACAGGTATTCATATTTTTTGCTTCCCTAACCTTAGGTTACAGCTTGCAATTACGCTTGTTATGCAATGCTTATGTTTTTATTTCTTGAATTTTTAGATTAGAGTAGTACAAGTATTATGGATCACATGTTTGATTTGCGATCTTATTGCTTTTTTAATATGGTTGTTCGCATTAAATTTAAGTTCATTGCATCCGCTCTCACTCTTTTTTTCTTTTTCCTTTTTGGTATATTATAGTTATTCACATTTCATTTTGTGCCTTCAAGTTTTGTAAAACTATCACTGAGCTCTCAATATTTTTCTCGTCTATGTTCCACCTAACTGAAAATCCTAGATCCGCACGTGAAGTGGGTTTTTGGAGTTGTAAAATTTACTCGAAGTTCACTGCACTTTTCCTGAATCTTTTATCCTTCATACATGATATTTTGTGCTCATAATACTTCATAATCAGACTAATAGCTGGTTCATGCTATCCATCTTTGCAGAGAAAAACTCAAAAGAGAGAAGAAACAGTGGCAATAGCCAGGAAAGAGAGTTTGTGGGCAGATCTTCCAAATGACCTCCTCCGAGAGATATTTCCACTTCTCTTTGCTGGTGACTCGATCGCTTTCCGTTCTGTATGCAGATCGTGGTATTCAGTATCTACTCCTCTTACCAGGACTACTCAACAATTTGTACTTCCACTGCAAAGTTCAGACTGCCCCGTCCCCCTTTTAATGCGCCCAGACAACAAGGCATATAATCCAATTCATCACGAGTTATATAGTATGAACTTGCCAGATATACCAGGGGCTAGAATCCGAGCAGCAAAGGATGGATGGCTACTCATGGATTATAATTCATCAAAATTACTATTCTATAACCCTTTTACAAAAGAAGATATTTTACTTCCAGATTGTGGTGCATTGTATTATTGTTCGGTTTATTTCTCTGGACCGCCAACGTCTGCAGATTGCTTAGTTGTTGTAGCAGCAAAGTTGTTTGACTTTACCCCTGCTATATGTTTTAAAAAGCGTGAAGACGAGGGTTGGACCTGTCATGAAATATCACAAGAGAAAGAGCCCTTTGCTTTTCACTTTTGCAATGCTGTCGTCTACGAAGGTCTATTCTATTTCTTGGGGACTGCGTATTGTCCTGTTGATGTAAAAATTATCAGTTTCAATCCCAAGACGGATGAAGTCCGTGTGTTTGAAGCTCCAAAATTTATCTCTGAACTCATGGCTGAAGATGAACATCCATACATGCTAGAAAGTGAAGGTAAGCTAATCACGATTTTTGTCAGTACATACGGAAGTTCAGTACACATTTGTGAGTGGAATATTTATACTAGTAAATGGGAATTACTTGGGAGCCTGGGAAACAAAATGCTGTTTATAAGCCATTCATTATCCATATGCAAAATGGCTATTGTAAGTGGAACGGGCAACAAAATTTACTTTCCGAGGGTTGTTGGTGACGGCCATATTTTGTTCTACTCCCTTGCCACCAAGATGTACCACACTTTTGAAATGGGCACTAGTTATTCCAACTTTTTCGCTTCAAAGTTTTATCCAGAGTACAATGGTTGGTTCATGCTCTGAATCAACAACGTACTTGATGTTTTCTTTAGCTATGAATATTTTGATAATTACCTTGCTTATATATTCTTTATAATTTATTCATATTTTTTATGGAAATTCTTGTTTTTATCCTCGATTCAATGGTTGGTTAATGTGGAGTACAACCCAAAGTCCCACATCCGCAATTGAGGAAATAATCGTCAGGTATATAAGAGCACCTACTTTTCATATCAATAAAAAAAAATACTCACTCCGTCCCAAAATGATCTTTATCGTTTGACTTTTCAATCGTTTTAAGAATATGAACACTTACTTCACTAGTAATGTTTATTTTATGCACTTCTAAGCCAAAATTGTTGAAATGGGAAGAACTTTTAGGACAATGAGAAATGCCAAATGAGAAGATTATTTTGGGACGGAGGGAGTATAATACTTTTTCAAGCTATAGTGTCTTAGTTTGTTTAGAGTCCTTGCAATTCATACATTAATCTATAGTGTCTTCTGCTCCGTTTGTTTCGCCTAAAACGGCTTACGGAGGTGAAATCCACAAGTCATTTTACGGAAAACCTAGCTTATTTTATTTCTGTTGACTGTTTACATTGACTTCTTTTTACTTTTGGTTACTAAACACCGGAAAACATGTAAAACACTTTACGACGAAACCAACTAAGCCTTAGTTTTGTTTAGCATGTTGACAAAGCTATGACTTCTGATTAGTGTTTGAGTAGATAATGTTGAAGGCCAAGGCAACAGCAAATTAACTCACAGCAATGTCCAAATCCTCATCACGGATGGATCATGGAAACAAAATGCACGATGGGCTGGTCTAGGATGGGAACTGTGGGACCCCAACAACGACAGAATCGCTTCTGGAAGTATCTCCTGTAGATCTCTTACTAGCACGCAAACAGAATGTCTGGCGATCTTGAAAGGTCTAGAATGGGCCGTCCAAAACAATCATTCAAATCTTATTGTTCTCACAGACTCGACACAGGCGAGGGACTACATACAAGACCCAACACGCAAAGACATGTCAACAGATTCCATCATTTCAGATATTAGACTACTCATCCTACAATGTAATAGTTTTCATATTATCAAAGTTGATAGGGAAGTAGTCAATTATGCGCATTATAATGCGAACCTTGCTTGAAAAATGTATCACCATTTTATAGGCCCTGGGCCTATTTCTCTAATAAGATAAATAGCTAAGTTTGTTCAAAAAAAAAAAAAAACAAATCACATTAACTCACATGTCCGAACAGTCCATACTAGCTTTACAATACTTATGAAATAATCCAAGTACACCCCAAAAAAATCGCTTTCTAGAATCAAATTTTAATATAAGAAAAAAATATGTGTGTATATATATACGTACACACACACACAAAAGCTAAGAATAAACTTAAAAGAAAAAATAGGTGGGAAGGAAATTTGGAAAAAGAAATTACAAAAAGAAAAAAAATGCGAATGAGGGAAAGTAAAAATTTTAAAGAAAAAATAGGTGGGAAGGAAAATTGGAAAAATAAATTACAAATAGAAAAAAGCAAATGTGAATGAGGGAAAACAACATAGATGCCTTGGTGGTGGTTAAATTAGCATTTGAAGACCAAAGATCAGATACGTATTAATAAAGAGAAAGTGGTTTTAAAAGTAAGTGTTGAGCAAAGAGGTGAGAGAAAGTGGGTAGAGAATATTAAATGAAAAGTTGTTGTGAGTATGACAAGTGGGTCTCATTAAAAAAAATTATCAAAAACTTTCTACTTTTGGATGTCCTATTGCGGGTGGGACACCCAAAATGGAAATTTGTCCTGATTCGGTGTGACGGAGGGAGTATATCACAAAGGAAATGAAAAACAATAAAAAGAGTCATGATCAGAAAACCAACCCTTATATAATTTGATAGAATATGATATCCATGTACTGGGTATAAAAGGAACGACACTAATGAAAAAAAGAAATTACAAACATGTATAAACTCTTTAATGATACAATAAATCGCTCGCCTAATGAACATGTTACCGGCAACCCTTTAACAGGTACGACGAAGGACTTGGGAAACTTACTGTCCCCTTTCCAGGTGTCCCACACTCGCTGAAATCAAGTACACGCCCCTGTGTCTGCATTGTTTCCCAAATAGAAAAAAAAATGTAAGAAATTTGAAATGTAAATATGTACTCGAGAACTGAATTACGTTTATCTAACAACATTACTCAAAACTCTTACTAAGATTTTCAATACGTATGGGAAACTAGTCTGCTGTTTTCTGAAGCTAAGCTAATCCCAATGATAATAATTAATCTTTGTCTTGGAATAAATGCCGCATGTTTGACTTTTTGGTCAACTTGATTAAAGTTTGACTAAAATCTAATGATGATTTAATAACCTAAATGAAATTCTAAAAACTTGTATTTGATTCTCTATTATATTTACTACCATTAACAATTTTCACAATTTCATGAGTAGTTAAACTTGAGTAATTGTGTGGTCAAATTTAAGTCAACTTGACCAAAAAGTCAAAACATGCGACATTTATTATGAAACAGATAGAGTAACAAACATAGATATTGTAGTTGGTATAAATAGGATCAAACATACCAAAGCATCTGAATTTTGGAGCAAACAGTTGAGTTGATCTTCTTTCTCATTATTAGAGCATCGTTTTCTTAATATTGAATCAGGAGTTTCGCCTCCCAAAACCTCCTGGGCATTGGCAAATGCAGAAGCTGTATGCTCACTTAACTGTTTCATTAACCCGAGAGCATCGTAGCTCCTTTCCCCTGGGCTCATTAAGTAACCAATATCCTACAAAATATTTCAAGTTTTGAATGAAGAAAAGAGGGAGATAATTTTATAAGTACCTTCACTTTATGATTGTATAAACTTATAAATTCCATAATTTTAAGTACCTCAATAGTTATGTCGGTGTCAACTCTTGGACCCGGCACAAAATTGTTGAAGAACCAAGGGGACTTCCAAGCTGAAGGTGATTCAAAACTTCTCTTGAAGGGCGTTTCATTAAATCTAAGAGCAACAATTAGCAAGCAAGTAAAAGATTAGAAACAAATTAGCAGATAAATAACCGATTTCTGTTGACATTACAAAAGATCAACAAGCACACACAAAAAAATAAAAAATAAGAGCCTGGTGACAACTCTTTCCCCAACCTATCTGAGACTTGCAGCGGAAAAAACTCGAAAGAATATTATGCAGAAAAAGGGACGGACATGAATTAACTAAAAATGTAGGTATCTTACATGCTAACGTTTTCAAGATTAGCATCATTCAATGCCTTTGCAGTCTTGATCTCCAAGGGTGTGGAGGATACAACCAAACGGCTTCCACCCTTTTTGCTGCTGCTGTGGTTCCGATCTCCAAGATTTCTACTACTTAGACCAAATGGTGTGTCCGATATATTTCCAAACTTATCAGGAGAGAAGAATACTAAATGATTTAAGTTCTGCTCCATGAGGACTCCAGAAGATTGGTGCACCTATTAAGAAAGATCAAGAATCAGCTGTTTCTGTCATTCAACAAGTAATGATAAGGTCAAAAAAACAAAGCTAACTAACGTTAGTAATACTAACTAAATTGATAATCTGCATGTCACATGATGGGCATGTATCTCTCTGAACTAAAAAATGTCATTCAACCATGAAATTTAACCTAAGTCTTCTTTGAGCTGCAACCACCATGTCGTTGCCACCACCATCATAACCACCAATTTCAGTCCACAAAAGTATACAAACCAAAACCACCCCCCATCCATATTACAAAAAAAAATAAAAATAATAATAAAAAAAAAAAGTATATCCCCATAATTCTCACCATATCAGAATGAACTTTCATATCATAATAATTTGGGGTTTTCTGAAACCTGGGTTTTCAACAGCCATTCAATTAACAAAAATGAAATCTCCCACCTTGTGAACAATTTTGAAGTTAAAAAAATGATTCATGAAGCACATAAAAAAGAAAATATGGGTTTTTCAAAATTTGGTTTTTCAAATATTTGGGGTTTATCAAAATCTGGGTTTTTTCCTAATCACATAGATGAATGGAGTCAAGAGGAGAGGAAGGGGTGAATTCGGGGAGAGCGGAGAGGGATACTCCTGCATTAGCCGGCGCTGATATGGGAGAACACAGAGAGCAGAGTGGGATACTCCAAGGCATCAGGTTTTCAAACACATCGATCTGGGTGAGAAGGCGACGCTTACGCTTTGTGTGAAAAGAGAGGGGTTGTTACGGGATGATGAAGAAAGGAATGTGGGGTGGGGATGAATCTGGACACATCCAATGGGTTTTTCTTCTTCTTTCTTTTTTATTTTTTTTTCTTTGGGTTAGTTAAGATATTAGTGATTGCTAATTAGTGTGCTATTTATTATAATTATGGACATAAGTTAATAAGTAAAGGATAATTCAAAACTTTTTTTAACCAGTTTATTAATAAACCAACTTTTTTCAAATTAGTGTACTAAAGAAAAGAATAATTAAAGTTAAAATGAAAATGAAAATGAAAATGAAAATGACAAAAATACCACTCATGTGACATGCACATGAATAATTTGATTACTAACCTTCGTTAGCATCGAGGGTAAAGTGGGACGATTTTAAATTAAAGTACCAAATTGAATGACTTTTCAAACTGCGGTGCAAAGTGTGATTGGGTGGAAACTTTGAGGGGATAAACGTAATTTGGCCTATGTTAAACTGACGTCTAAGCCATAGCCGATGCATGCATGTTATGTTCCTGTAATATTCATCTCCAACCACCTTCAAAGAAAAAAAGAAAAAAAAAACAGCTAGAGAGAAAAGAACTCACATTTCCATCCACAGAATGAGCACCATCTTTAGATTTCGCATCAGTATCACTAGTCGAGCTTCTTTTGTGTAATGCGTGTTCTTTGTGCTCCTCTTTTCCACCATCATTGCACAAGTTTTCTTTATCTTCAATGGAGTCTCCAGATGTTAGTTTGTGTCTTGATGGTGACTGCTCATTCGCACTCTCTTCAAACATAACCTCCAGCCGAGAAAAATCCCTGCTCAAATTGGAAAATGTAGTTTCTAACTTCTTTTCACACCTTTTGTCAGACAAAGGTGAAAGCAAATCTCGATGTCGCTTCTTCAATATGGATGGTGTGCCTGTGAAAGTCTTGGCAGCACTTTTCAGCACAGCCTCTGTGATGCCATCTCGTGAAGGAGAATCCCACAACCTCGTTGGACTAAAGCAATTCATAGAAGTATTCATCAGCTGACGGATACCAAGAGGACTATACTCATGCTGCATATCTTTACCAGGCTCTATTAAATCACAGCTGAAAAAGGGTATGTCCAAGCTCGGGAAACGAGGAGGCTCGTAAGATAAAGCTCCTGTATCATGCTGTTCAGAAGGTAAAACAAGACTTTCATCGAGGGACGGACATTTTTGGATATCATTAGTGTGCCCTGAACTAAAAGCATCTGCAGGCACTAACTTTGAAGAATCATCCTTTGCTTGATCTCCTTCTTCTTGTGGGCCCATATTATCATGGCTGTCAATGAACCGAAAATTACTAGAATCGTTGTTATAAAAGAATCCATCTTGCGGAAATGAAAGGAACTCTTCTTGGTTTCCCATTGACAGATGATTACACTGCTTAGGCTCACTGGTGAAAGCACTCGTGCCTTCCCCAGGTGGAACTTGTGATGGAATGCATATAGATTGAGAGTAATATGATTGTGAAGTTAGAGATCCATCATGAGAGATCCGACAGTTTGGTGATGGGTAAAGCAATAAGTCTTTGGACCCATCCTCTTTGTTGCTATTCGGACACTTGTAAATACTTTCAGATGCAAATGAATCAGGCCCTTCTTCAGGGTAGATCAACCTTGAACACTCCTCTTCAGATATCAACATATTCTCCGGAAAATCGGGACGGATGACAATGTTTTCCAATGAAGTTTGTGATGAAAAGGGTACCACTTCAAGTCCTTGATTGACAGCTACAGAATGCAATAGTCCTGATGATTGCTGGCTCAAATCTAGTAAAGATAGATTTGGTAATTCATTTGAAGGAAACTGCAATCTTTTGCCTGAAGAAGTTACCCAGTCATCTGAAAATCTATTGTCAATGCAATTAGAAGAACCACCACCCAATTGACAAGTTTCTGACTTTGTAAAGGCAACTTCTTGGACGGATGCATAATAGTTATCGGAACATGAAACGGGACTGGAGACTGGATCTTTTCCACGACCTGATTCTTCCTCTATTTGGCATTCCTCTTTTGTATGTCTAACAGAGTTCCCCATCTCATTTGTGGATTGTGAACAATCAACAAAAGTTGAACCTTGACTACATTCAGAAATTTCTTCTTTGAGAATACCATCATCACCACTGCACTGTTGCAACCTCGAAGGAGTTGATTGGTTTGTGTGGCTGACATGTGGCAAACCTTGGAACTGGGCGAGCAAGCCTGAAGCCAAGTAGGAATCCAGTTTCTTTTTCACGGAGCTGTTCCAATGATTCTTAATAGAATTGTCCGTCCTGATTACCACAGAGTCCAAAATCCAAAATATATTTCAGAAAAGACACTCATGAGTACTCCCTCCGTCCCACAATAAGGGGCACAAAGTTGGCCATACACCGGAAGTAAGGAGAAACTATATGTATTAAAAAATAAATGTAGTCGAGTAAGTGTTGTGAGTATGAAAAGTGAGATAGGAGAGAGAATGTGGGGAGAGAATAATAAGTGAATAGTTGTTGTGAGTATGACATATGGGTCCCATTATAAAAGAAGTATTTTAAGATTTCCAGTTTGGGTTATGTGACTTATCAATGGGACTCAAAGAGGAAATTTGTGCCCCTTATTATGGGACGGACGAGTATATGTTTAACAAAAAAACAGAAATGCAAATGATGTACACAAGAAGAGTGGAAAATTAATAACATACCAAGAGATAAATGTGACTTGAAGAAAAAACAATATAAGATGCAAAATAAAATTGGTAAAATTAAGAAATTGAGTTGCGAATATTTATTAATCCTTTATAGAAAATATAAAGTGCTCCATATTTCCTAGAAATGATTGTGCACACACCTCCCAGGCAAGAACTTTGTCAGCTCTGCCCATTTATTCCCATAGATTTGATGAGCACGAATTAGTGCCAATTCCTCTTCTTGCGTCCAAGCATCCTTGTTTATTGCAGGGTTCAGATGATTATGCCACCTGAAGGAAAATGCAAAATTATTTTCCAGTTCACATACTAGAAGTGGACCCTACTCCTGTTTAGGAACACACTTCCAGGAAATTTTTGAATTGTGCACTTTTATTCAAATGTCCAAATAGCATTTTGAGAAAGTTTGTATATATAGGACGGAGAGAAAGATTTATAAAGATTTCAGTCAACAAGCTAAAGTTCTCGACAATCATACCTCTCGCGACACTGTTTACCAATGCGACCAGGTAGATGTTGTGCAATGGCTGACCATTTTTTGGCCCCATACTGCTTCACTAACTGAACAATTATTTCATCCTCCTGCAATCATATTAGTAATTTAGCAAACGGATATGTGAACCCAGAATTTGTACGGACACAGGATAGATTAACTCAGGAAACTATTCTCAGAGAGTGAAAATGACATTGTCTCACCTCTCTCGACCATGGACCTTTGACTAGTTCTGGATTTAAAACTTTCTGCCACCTGTGTAAGCACTGAACATCGGTTCGATCCTTGAAACATTCCGCTGCATATATCATAATATAAGAATATAACAACTTCATGGCTCAAATTAGAAAGTCAGATATGAACCAATTTGGTGAAAACCCACCAATAATTTCTTTAACAGTATGTTTCAGTGAGGGACAGACTTCTCACTGGACCATACTAAAACAGAATTCACAGCATACAACAGAGAGTAGGATAAAGGACAAGGTAGTGATAGACCTCCCGATGCAAGAATGGAAAGGGAGCAGGTTATTAATTATGTGCTGGAATTATGGCTAAGGTCAAGAAACTGTAGTAAGGGTTGAAATTGTGATGCTGAATTAGGGCTTGAAGAGTGCTTCAGTTACTTTGTTTAGTTTTCTTTTAAGACTATAAATAGGAGGCAGTGTAGATGAGAAAATCATCCAGAAAATTGTAATTGAGTCTCTTGACTTGGGAGAGTTCCAGCCTCTATAATTGCTGGAAAGGTTAGGAGAGTTTCCAGTCTCTAGAATTACTGGAAGGGTTACTATTTTAATAAAATTGCCTCTTTAGTTTTGTTCTCCCTATCAATTCTCTATCAAATTGGTACCAGAGCAGGTTGCTTTCTGGGGAATAATGGAGACTAGGAGTCAGGCACAGCGGGTCGAAAATGTGGAAGGAGCGCTTGATATTGTTCAAGGAGAAGTCGGGACGATGAAAGGAGAGATAGCTTCGTTGCGGGAGGAGATCAACCTGAAGTTCGAACAGATGATGCAGGCTCTCGGAAACTCAAATCGAGGCGAATCTGGATCACGTACAAGAGGGCGTACTACTGAAGTTGCAAGGGAAGAAATCGAAACATGGCCTTCTGGGAGTAAAAACGAAATTCGCCTTCGAAAATTGGACATGCCTATCTTTGACGGGGAGAACCCAGACGGGTGGATCTATAAGGCTGAGCGGTATTTCACAATCAATAAATATTCAGAAGAGGAAAGGATGGAAGCAGCGATAATCAGCTTTGATGGAGATGCACTAGCGTGGTATCAATGGGAGGAACAACGGATGCCCATAGAGACATGGGATCAGATGAAGAGAAAGATATTGCGGCACTTTCGATCAGACCAAGAGGGCTCGCTACAGGAGCAGTGGGCAGCATTGGTTCAGGATGACACTGTGGAGGAGTATCGAAGAAAATTTATCGCAATGACAGCCCCGCTCAAAGGTATACCCGATGACGTAACACTTGGAAAATTCATAAACGGGTTAAAACCTGAGGTTCGGGCTGAGATCCGAATACTTGAGCCCAATAACTTGAATCGAGCTATGGAGCTCGCACAAAGAATAGAGGAGAAGAATCGGGTCTTGAACCATGATGGTCCAAAATCAAAAACCCAGCCTCAACCTAACTCTAATTTACGATTAGAGTGTTCTGCCCCGAAAGGAACAGCCGTATCACCTGCTGTGAACTCAACCACAGCGACAGAGTTAAAGGCACCAAATGGACGAGCTGCAGTGACGGTCCCATCAGCTAGCGAAGTGCGACGGCTCACTGACTCGGAACTCCTAGAGAAGAAAAATCGGGGTGTGTGTTATAGATGTGAAGAACGTTGGTTCCCCGGGCATCGTTGCAAGAAGAAGGAGATGAGTGTGTTATTGGTTCACGATGAAACCAGCGAAGAAGAGTTGGCAGAACTGGAACTTGCTGAAATGAACCAATTGACAGAAATTGATCTAAATTCAGTTGCGGGTATCTCTTCACCCAAGACTATGAAGTTAAAAGGGAAGATTGAGGCACAAGAAGTAGTGGTGTTAGTGGATCCAGGAGCTACACATAATTTTATTTCTCAAGCATTAGTTGAGAAACTGCAGATTCCAGTGGCAGAAACCACAGCATATGGAGTGACATTAGGTACAGGAAGTTTGGTTCAAAGTAGAGGGGTTTGTTGTGGGGTGTCGATACATATGGAAGGGGCCAAAGTAGTAGAGGATTTACTGCCTTTAGAATTGGGTAGTGCAGATATAATCTTGGGTGTTTAATGGCTACAAAAACTAGGGACCGTACACACAAACTGGAAAACTCAGGTCATGATATTTCAGGTTGGGGATCAAACAGTGGCTCTCAAAGGAGACCCTTCACTTGGTCGATCTTTAGTGTCATTGAACTCAATGACAATGAATATTCAATGGGAAGGCAGCCCACCTGTTATTGTCTCACCTGTTAGTGTCTGGTCGTACCGCTATCCTTATGTACAAAAAGCTGAAGGTGAACAAGTCATCAAAGAAATGTTAACCGCGGACATCATAAGAACAAACACCAGTCCGTTCTTCAGTCCGGTTCTATTGGTGAAAAAGAAGGATGAGTCGTGGCAGTTTTGCGTAGACTACCAAACCCTGAACAAAGCTGCAATTCAAGATAAGGAAGTTTGTCCAAGCATGCAGGGGACACTAGGTGAAAGTTACTATTCCATTATGCATAATCAGTTTCCTAATTTTCACCTTGAGGACAAGGTGAAAGTTTGGGCGAGGGGTAATGATAGACCTCCCGATGCAAGAATGGAAAGGGAGCAGGTTATTAATTATGTGCTGGAATTATGGCTAAGGTCAAGAAACTGTAGTAAGGGTTGAAATTGTGATGCTGAATTAGGGGCTTGAAGAGTGCTTCAGTTACTTTGTTTAGTTTTCTTTTAAGACTATAAATAGGAGGCAGTGTAGATGAGAAAATCATCCAGAAAATTGTAATTGAGTCTCTTGACTTGGGAGTTCCAGCCTCTATAATTGCTGGAAAGGTTAGGAGAGTTTCCAGTCTCTAGAATTACTGGAAGGGTTACTATTTTAATAAAATTGCCTCTTTAGTTTTGTTCTCCCTATCAATTCTCTATCAGGTAGCGGATACAAATGAATTGCTGTGATTAAGGTTACAAACAATAATGTTGTGGGTGAGACATATCAGCAAACAAGAGTCCATACTCACATGACCGTTTCTAACCAAAACATCATCACATAGTTGTGCACAATTCACCATCAGAATACTGCTGTGACAGCGTGATCAGGAGCAAGAATCTCTCAATGTACTATGATAATACAAGTTGCACAGAACAAAGGCTATGAAAAAGGGCAAAAACGAAGGCCTCAGATTATGTTCGATTGGGAGACATAAACACATTGGTCCATCCCAAAGGTCAACTGCATAAGTATATATGGTTACGCAGGATAAGAATGACATGTATCTAACCTGATGTAGCAGTCAATTTTATCAAACCGATTACTTAATGTGATGGTAATATAAAAATATATGTATTGGTTTGAGTTACAAATGTTAGACAACTATAAAAAGTTGATTACTTAATGCAATGGGAGGAAAATTAAATATCAATTCCACATTTATTACTCTTGTTCCTAGAAAGGACCGGTTTGTAAAGGTTATTGATTACAAACTAATCAGTTTGGTAACGAGTGTGTATAAGATCATTACTAAGTAATGTCCCTTCGGCTGAGGTCCGTCTTAGGTATTACAAACTCAAAAGTGCGTTTGTGAGGGGATGGCAAGGTATAGATGCAGCGTTGGTGGCGAATGAAGTAGTGGAAGATCTAGGAAGGCGGAGAAGAAAGGTTTAGTGGTAAAGATTGACTTTGAGAAAGCGTAAGATAGGGTGAATTGGCAGTTTATTGTTCGTAATAAGGAAAGAAAGGGGATTGGAGTTAGATGGAGAAAATGGATCAATAGTTGCTTTAGATCTCTTTTCTCTATTATAGCAAATGGAAAGGCTCAACAATTATTTGAGGGCATGAGAGGGTTAAGGCGAGATGATCATCTGTCCCTCTTCATGTTCACTCTTGCGACTGATATCTTAAGCCAAATGTTGCTCAAGGTGGAGGGAATTGGTCTTTACTGAGATGATCATCATCTGTCCCTCTTCATGTTCACTCTTGCGATGATATCTTAAGCCAAATGTTGCTCAAGGTGGAGGGAATTGGTCTTTACTGAGGAATGCAGGGTTGATAGATAGAAAGTAAGGATTTTGCATTTGTAGTTTGCTGATGACACGATTTTGTTCCTCAAGGATGTAGTCCTTGGTCCATCTCCTTCTGGGATCCGATTGTGAAGAAGAGATTAAATAAGTGTCTTTCGAGTTGAATGAGGGCTTATTTCTCCTTTGGTGGGCATAGTATCCTAATTCATGTGTGTCTCTCGAGTTTTGCTCTTTATTATGTGTCTTTGTTTTGTAAAAGGTGGCTAAATTTACTGAGTGAATCATAAGGAGATCACTTAGTAGCGCAGGAGAAGGTTTGCTGCCTTAAGGAGGAGGGGATCTAAAGTTGGGTAATTTAGTGAAAGGAAACATCTCCCTTGAGCAAATGGTTGTTGCGGATTCCTTGAGAACCATATTCAGTGGCATAAAGTGATCCAAAGCAAGTTTGGTATGCACAATGAAAATGGTGGCTATGGTATGCGTGATAGTTATTGTTAGAATTCTCAGTTCAGTGGTCTTGGTACCATAGTAGTCCCTATAGTAGTCCCTATAAATTCATCAGTGATGCCACCTCGTTCATTTTAGAGTGGCAATGGAACTCAGATTAGGT